>CM065683.1:70238008-70263401 GCA_017654935.2 Phymorhynchus buccinoides
GCACATGGGACCCAGCACCACGAAAGGGACATTAACGTGTCAAAACTGCCCATTCAGAGAGAAAATGATGCATCTGAACTTCAGACCCTTTTCGTTACTAATTGACATAAGAAACCATACTGTGAACTCTTTTCGGTTACAGAGTTATGAGCATTGTAAAATTCAGAAGGTTGAGCGTCGGCAATTGTCAGGAAAACACTCTTACCAAAGGTCTAGCGCCTAGCTGACGAAAATACATAGGCATATCTGTACTCGTTCAAAGCACTAGAAGACCATTTAGAGACCGTATTAAGATTAGCCCGTTTAGAGATATGAAGGATGAGATGCTATGGAACACGAAAACACCCAAAACTCAAATTTACAAAATGATATTTTGGACTTTGCAAGCCTGCGTGTGAGAACTAGCCAGCCACTTAATGTCCCTGGTTGTGGTGCTGGGTCACATATTATGTTAATTAAACCAGATTCTTTGGCAGAGTTGCATTAAAAATGACATTAGCTCTGCCTTTTTGTTGCATGAGTACTGATGAAAGTTAGGAATGCTGTACCAATTACAAAGCAAGAAGCTGAATAGGTTTCGTGCGATGAAGTAAAACAGGATGTTTCGATGAGTGGGTTTAAAATAACCGTTGGACTTCCCCAAAGATATCAGCTAAGTTTAGCATGTGATCACGTTCGTATACAGTTCAGTTGGAGGTTCGCGGTTGCCACGAGTTACGCGAGGGCAACGAGGTTTCAACATATAGGCCTAGGACTTAGCTTAGGGTTGTGTGTGTGTGTGTTGTGTGGTGTGTTGTGTGTGTGTGTGGTGCTGGTGTGTAGTGTGTGTGTTCATGTTCTGTGTGTGTGGTGTGTGTGCTGGGATGTGTGTGGTGTGTGTGTGATGTGTGGTGTGTGTGTGTGTCTTGTGTTTGTTTGTTTGTAGGGGTTATGTGAATGCTTGTGTGAGTGGTGTGAGAGAGAGATGGATATAGAAGAAGAGACAGAGCCTGATTGAAAGTGGGAGAGAGGGACTGAGAGAAACTTGAACAACTTGAAATTAACGTAAAACTTTATTTTCCAAGGAATATAGATTTCTAGTTCAACAATCAGGCAAGGATATTACACCATACAGAGTGGAACACAAAGGTAGCCATAATAACAGTAGTAGGCATTATGATACAAAGATATAGGCTGCAAAGTTAGGCGTTTATAAAACTTGCAAACGCACAATGCACAAATTTGTTAATACTCGCGCGTACGACCGCGCATGCCATGCTACGCCGGAAGCACGCTATGCACATACACATGGACATGCTGAAGAATGGTATAAAGGGAAAATACACTATCAGAAGAGGCAAATAAACTCGCATCCAAAGGTATGTAACTAGGTAGCAATGGTGCACTAAATTGAGGGACATTATTCTAATATATACTTAGGCACATTGTAGCATTGAGAGAGCGAGAGAGAGAGAGAGGAGAGAGAGAGAGAGAGAGAGAGAGAGAGAGAGAGAGGACGAGAGAGAGAGAGAGAGAGAAAACCAGACAGACAGCAGAGAGAGAGAATACTGTCCAGTTGTGGTTTCAAATGGTATTTATTATGATGGGATAAAAAAAAGTCCACTGAGAACAGAAGTGGTAGCTAGCTAGGTATGTTATTGAAATTGTTCTGATGCGCACGGTGTGCGTAGTATCAGTAATTAGCGGAAAATCAAAACGCTGTTTGTTCCCTGGCTATGTCACTTACAATGCATCCTACACACGATATCGTTCGAACAAGAGGAAATGTAGGGCACGTCAAAGTTTGCATGCGGTCAGGACAATGAGAATATCTAGGCCAAGTCCGAAGAAGGAAGGTTATTGGGTTCAAAGAGTCAAGGTCACTGAAGCCGACAATGTCTGCCCGCGCGCTTGTTTGCTCCCAGCTCTAGACTACGTTTTTAAAAAAAAATATACGCCACGTATAAAACCATATTGTGTACACAATTTAGGGACCGTAATAAGACAGACTGGTGATTAATCTTAATCACCACACTTATTGTCTAATTACCTTGCTTTATATTAATTTTTGATCTTAAATCGATTTATCATTCCCGAGTTCGCCATGTCTAACGTTGCACCAAAACAAGGAGAGACCTAAAATCAATTCTGCCCAACTCTCGCTCATTAAACAATAAACATAAAAACGCTACTCATTAACCATAAATATTACTATTAAGCAAGCTCTCTGGTATTTAAAAGAAAAATGATGTTGAAAAACAAATCATATGACAGGATCTATAGCAGCAGACATCCACAAGATCAAACAATCATATTTACAGGCTATAGGCTAGCAGCATCCACAAGATCCAAACAATCATACTTACAGCCTATGGCAGCAGCATCCACCAGATTCATAACACATATTACAGGCCTATGGCAGCAGCAATCCATCAAGATCAACAATCATGATTACAGGCCAAATATGACAGCAGCATCCACAAGATCAAACGCAATCATATTACCAGGCCTATGGCAGCCAGCATCCACAAGATCAAACAATCATATTACAGGCCTATGGCATCAGCACCACACGATCAAATCAATCACAAACAAGCTAAAACGTATACACGGCGCTCAAACATAGATTAGACAGTAATCATAACTGGCTGCGAAAATGTAAGATATTTGCACTGAAAAAGAGGCATAACAATGATAATGCGTCACCAGCTGAAAGGAAACAATTAAGAGGACAGGTAACAAATAAACTAGACAAAGAATCGCAAACAAATTCAAGGAAAGAATAATCTTAGTTTCTAATTGAACGGAAAAAATGCGGCGTTAACCTTTAAATGTACTAAGCAAATCACGATTCAGCATCAAAGCAATGGGTCCGTGTACACATGGATTATGTCAAAGTGAAGTGAACGTACAAGCATAGTACAGGGAAGCATTTTTTTCAAGAGAACAAAACCGATTGAAAGTGTAGTTGCAGCGAATTTCATGAAGTGTTTTATGGCACTAGCAGCACAAACAATCTGTAACATCTGTTTTACATCATCGACTTTTAACATCGCAGCCACTAACCATAAATCAATGAGACAAAGCTATACCAAGGAAAAAAGAAACCAGGAGGAAACAAAAACCAATAATGCATTGCCATGATCATCAAATTTAAAATTGTATTCATTACTCATACTTGACAAATTGAAATTAATTTGTGAGCAATTTTCGGTTGGTTCGTCAGTGATAAATGAACCACTCCAATGTGTTGACAACAATTGTGATGACCCGTTCCAAATAAACAAAATACAAAAGTATAGTAATGTAATTTATGACATAGAACTTTAAACATGGCCCAACAAGAGTTTGAATCGTTCGCGTATTTACATTGCAATCAAGGCACCACTGATGCCACCGACTAACATCAACCAATTTTGTTCACAGATTTCCATGGAAGATTTAACTTATTCGCACGTTGCACTATGTTGATTGAATACAGTTTCGTAAACATAAAAAACAAATCAGCCAGCCATGCAGAGCATGCAAACTATGAAGGTTCAAGGACAACGTTAGATGAAAATGTGTCAAACGTACGTCACGACCCTACTTTACCAACCAGAGTACAGACGGCTACATGTGTCCTCCGTCGCTTTTCCCTTGATGGCATTTTTTCGGTAAATGTAGCCCCTGTTCTTGCCTGTCTCTCTGTACCCTTTTTCTCCCATCCCAGAAAAATTGTCAAGGAAAAGAGTAGATATAGGCCTACAAGGTACAGCAGCCTCTCCCGGAATTGTACATTGCGAAAAAGATTAGATATAGGCTACAAGATTACAGCAGGCCCTCCGGAAATTGTCAGGCGAAAAGCATTAGATACTAGGCCTACAATGTGAGACAGCAGCCCCTCCCGGAAAAATTGTCATGGAAAAGATTAGATATTAGCGCCTAACAATGTACAGCAGCCCGCTCCGGAAAGTGCGCAGCGGAAGATTAGATTAGATATAGGCCTACCAATGTACATAAAGCTCTCCCCGGACATTGTCATGGAAAAGATTTAGATATAGGCCTTAAATGTACAACAGCCCTCCCGAAAATGGCATGGAAAGATTACGATCAGGCCTACAATGTGCAACCGTAATCGCGCGCACAGTGTGCTGTGTGTTCAAGTATCAAGTAGAGTACAAATGTGCAGTTTGTGAGATTCAAAGACAAAAACAACCAGCCGCCGTGGACCTTAGTGATTAGCAGGCGCGCCGACTACTGGCTGGAGGTCACGGGTTCGATCATCACATCAGAGGCGAGATGGGTTTTCGGTCCTGGACCAACTCCTACCAGAGTGAGTGTCTATGGGCTCATGGAAGACTGAAAACACACAGTCGAGCTTCTCCGCCCTTACGGATGGGGCGATTCTGAGAGGTTGCTCTTAATTTCAAGACCGAACCTGCAGGTGGTTTTGTTCTCATGCCTGGTCCAGCGCCGGTATATCAATTATGAAAGAAGCCTAGAATACAGCATGTCATGTAGTCTCGGACATTATGAACGTCCAAGGCATCATCATCATTTATAACTCAGTCCGCCGCATTTCCATTCAATCATAAAAAAAGAATGAATGCTCTCAGAATTCTATGGACTTTGAGATGTCCTGCTCTCATGGTGACATCAGTTCGGTTTCCATCCAGTCTATGCCTTGGTGGTTGGGTCAACGTCATGGGGATCCGTGGCTCTGGAGCTCGTCAGTGGACGGTTCGTGGTGACGCATCAATCGGAGGAGGACCTCAGCTCACGCTAGCTCTGCGAAAACTAAGAGAATAGTGTAGTCAGTAGGGGCTTGAGTAGGGGTCGGTGTGGTTTTTTTTCTCCTGAACAGCTCGCTAGAACTCACGAGAGTGTGACTCAGCAGCAGATGCAGTGTCTGTTGGTGCTCCTGACGCCTAACATAGATTGGCTCAACTGAAACTGCTGGTGTCGGATCTCTGCGACCTTGAAACAAGCCTGGGGTGTGGCTGCGAATTGGGATTCGGAATGAGCAGCGTGGGAGCAATGCCACTGTACGCCGCAGCAAAAAAGTAAAAATATATATACTACGGGACAATGAAGACATAGTCCTCTAAAGTTATGTGAAAAAGTTTAGATATAAAATATGCAACAGTAAGCGCGCAATCGTCCAGTGATTTCAAAGCCATCAACTACTCACACATGTACAAAATGTTGTAAAAACAACAAAAGAGCAGGACAATGTGAAAGTTTGTGATTACAAGATTTAAGAACCCACGACATAAGATCACATCATCAATAATAGCACATGCAATTGTGTCAGAGAGTCAGCATTCAAAAGTAAAGCCACGTTCACAGAATGCTACCATTTCAAATCTACAACATTAATTCCCTGATCCCTCAAGATAGCAAAATAAATTTTTTGGCAAATACAAATAATAAGCATTGATGCATAGTCGTGAGCAAAACCACCCTGGGTCTAGTAAAGTTTGGAGTATAATGAAATCTCGTGATTATGACACACATGGTTGAAATCTCAAGGTGAAGACCAGCAAGTTCGAAGTGTGTCAATGGGACATTTGGAGTCACAAAACGGATTTATCTCTTATGATAGTCCATTGATTATTATGGATTATTACAAAAAAACTAATAACTTGTAATCAAAACAAGACTCAGAAATATAAAAAAGGGTTTTTGCTTTTTACATTCAGCGTTTCTTTTTACACAAGTTATTAGTTTTTTCGTAATAAGTTCACGAAATGGTCGATGGATTATCTAATATAGCCGTTTTGACTCCAAAGCCATATAATTTCATTAGATAGGCAATACCCACTTTATAATGGTGCTGAAGTTGATTCTGCTGGGACAGTTATCATTAAACAAAAAAATAAGATAAAAAAGCTAGGAACAAAAACAATACTCATTCCTCCAATATGCATGTGAATGGAGGGAAGACAATCTGGGACATATTAAAATTTTAATTCTTGTTACTTTGCTTTTTATCTGAGCAAGCTTCCGAACTTCTACGGCGCTCTTTAATTAGCTTCCCAGTCCTGCCGCAACTTCTCTCCGCTCATTCTCCGCACCAGTCGTTTATTTGAGCTCCTCACGTTTAAGATGCAGTTTCGTCTTCAGATTTAAAGGCCTCGTGACTTTTTTCTTTCTTGTGGAAGTCACCCGCGTTGGAGTAGGCGTCAAAGTCCTCTGTTGGTGATTGGCACTCTGCCCACCAAACCGAAAAATACCTTGCTTAAACGTGCAAATTAATCAAGTGGTTAGTGGTATTTACACACTGCATTATAAAAGCATGGTTGAAACATGAAATGAAACATCACATCCTGTGCTTTGGGCCCAAAAATCATTTTTGCAAATAGTTTCAGGATAATACAAGAAAAAACAAGAGTTCATTCGATTGTAATGTATGTGTTTGATAACATCAAAGGTGTATGGTACACTAAATCAGTTATACGAAACAGAGTTCATTCCTTTTTATCAACCCGGGACAAAACGTGTTACATAGTTCAGTGAGATACTTGTAATAAGGGTTTCAGATGCACACGGCTAGTTGGGGTTTTTTTCGTTTTCGTTGTTGTTGTTGCTGGTTTTATTTTTGTTTGTGTAATATCACTGCTAAAGTGAAAAACACGTAAAACAAAGATTCATTGGGTGTATGTACCACTACCTTCATTCTGAACAGTCTACTGTACAAAATATAGATATAACGTCCAATGGTTGGACGCTCTGAAACACTTTAAAGTGATTCTTAAACAGTCCTGCTATCTGCGATTGATTTCAGGGCTTGAAAAATGGTCATATGTTAGCATTGAACTGCTTGCTTCCAAGAATCCAACTATACGTTTGCCGCTCTATGCATTGCACAAAGGGATTCAAATAATAAAAGAACTTCGGTAAAATGACATTTTACCTTTGCGTCCTCTCCTTAACCACGCAAAGTCCTAATTCATGTCAAAGACAACCCAAAAAAAGATATGTACTCCTTCACCGTTTTTCTTACAGGATTATAGTAAGTGTAAGCATCATATGTAGTCACAGAAATCATATTGAATACTTGTAATGTAGGTTGCATCATACTTGTTGCGAACATTTATATACTGTAGTTTGAGGTAATTCATTCATGACAGGTAGAGGCAATATAAAAAGCTTACACCCAACACATTTTAAAAAAAGATGGAATTCCGTTGCTGAAGACATAAAGAGAAGATCATTTAACTATGCGTATGGCCCTACAAATGCATACAAATCTTTGAGGCCTACGGTTTGGGAAGTCGTTGTGGCATGGGGGCATCGGGAGCCGTGGCAGGGATGTTCGGGAGTCTTGGGCAGGGAGGTTTCGGGAGTCTTTGTGGCATGGTGCATCGGGAAGTTCGTGGCAGGGAGGTTTCGGGAAGTCTTTGTGGCAGGGAGGTTTCGGGAAGTCTTGGTGGCATGGATTGCACGGGAAGTCGTGGCAAGGGAGGTTTCGGGAGTCTTTGTGGCAGGGAGGTTTCGGGAAGTCGTGGTGGCAGGGGGTTTCGGGAAGTCTTTGTGGCAGGGACTGCATTTCGGAGAAGTCTTTGTCGGGCAGGGAGGTTCGCGGAGGTCTTGTGGCAGGGAGGTTTTCGGGAAGTTTTGTGCAGGGATGTTGGGAAGTCTTTGTGGACAGGGAGGTTTCGGAAGGGCTTGTGACAGGGGATGTGCGGGTAAGGACGTTGTGGCAGGCGGCATGTTCGGAAGTTTGTGTGGCAGGATGTTTCGGGAAGTCGTTGTGGCAGGATGTTTTGGGAAGTCGTTGGGCAGGATGGTTTCGGAGCGTTGGGGTCAGGGATGCTTCGGGAAAGTAGGTCGTGGCAGGGACGTTTCGGGAAGTCGTTGTGGCGGTATGTTTCGTGGAAGTCGTTGTGGCAGGGATGTTTCGGGAAGTCGTTGTGGCAGGGATGTTCGGGAAGATCGTTGTGTCAGGGATGGTCGGGAAGCACTGTGGCAGGGAGTCTCGGGAAGTCATGTGGCAGGGATGTTTCGGGAGTCAACTGTGGCAGGGATATTTCGGGGGAAGGTCGTTGTGGAAGGGATGTCCGGGAAGTCGTAGTGGTTTGGTCCACTCCGTTCCTCTATCCGCCACAGCAACCCATAGCAGTCTTTCTTTTCTTTAATTCCCTAGTAAGTGCCTAATTGGAAGGACGAATAATAATACTAATAATAATAGTAATAACTGCTATACCCATGCTCGCACGTGTTGCACGGCGGCTGTCCATTTGCCTCCCACTGGAAATTACATTATCATGTAAACGCCACCCTAACGATGGCTGGGGGGGACATAACCGAGAGAACCTGGTAAGGGCCCAACAGCCATCCACCCCCAAAATACTGCTCGAGCAGTTGGAGAGAAAAATAGAAGGCGGTGAAGGCTCCACACAGACTTAATTTTTGTTACTTTGAGAAATTAAATGGGCCAATTTTCACTGCAACTATTACAATTAAAATTATATTGTAGATTTCATGGCGTCAGAAAATGAGGGTCAAATAAACTTCAATGCAGGTCAAATGACAGGCCCGCTGACAATCTGAAGCTTCTGAACATGCAGACAGCATATGTGACGAACCATCAAACCAACCATCATTCAAAGCTCCGAGCAGATCCTGGAGGTACTCCAATACCAGGTATGACACGGTATTAACAGGTCTGACAAGTTAAATCAACCTTGCCTACATTGTCTTAGAGCATTCCGTAGTCAAAGAATTTCAAGAATGTCTTGCTCCTTTTCTTGAATGAAATTTTTAAAGGGAAGAAAAGAAGACAAACAAGTTTAGGGAAAAAGAAAAACATTCGTTTTTTAGCATTCGTTTTGTTATTGTCAGTCATCATTAGTTTTCTCGGTGTTTTGTACCTTGTATATGTATTCGTTCAGTTTGTTGAGATCTAACAAAATAGCTATCAACTTTCCGTTTATGATGGAAAAAAAAAACCCTTGTTTGTGCCAATCAATTTTTTTTTTTTGTCAATGTTTTCTCTCAGTTATTATGATTTAATAGGTTCCCTGGGTTCCCATTACAATAAACGGCAATACAAATCAATCCTCTGCCCAAATCTATTTACAAGTTTGAGCAATTAATTCAAGCGATGACAAACGAATGCGTTTCATTTAAGGGTTCATGTTGATATATTGTGATATATGTAAATGCAGCTGTACCCAAAACACATTTAATATAAAAAAACCCGTCTGACCTCTTCATGTGCTTCAGCTTTCCCACGCGATAAGCCTTTTGACGGTGTTGTATCTTTTCGCAGATACTTCTATCTGTGGCCTATGAACGAGTCTTATGAAAAACAACAAAACACAACAGAAACAGACACGCGAGCTCACACAGACATACACACACACCACCACACACACACACACACACACACACAACACACACACACGCAAGCAACGCACGCACGCGCGCACACACACCACACACACACACACACACAACACACACACCACACACACAACGGAATTCACTTGAATTACAAGTCTTGTTTATTTCCTTGCTCATTCTTTGGGGGTTTTTCTACCAATATTACTAGTATATTACATATTTTCTTCTTCTTTTTTAATTATTTTTGTTTTACAAAAGGAGGATTAGGAAGGTGGAATACTCAGACGACGTTTGCTCCATGTTGTGTGTGTGTGTGTTTGTGCGGTGATTGAATTGTAAATATGAAGTCAAGTACACTTTATTATCTCAGTAGAGAAATTACATATGCTAATACCAGGCATGCACAAAAACAGAGAGACATGAGAGAGAGAGAGAGAAGAGTTTTGGGAGAGACGAGAGAGAGACGAGAGAGAGAGAGAGAGAGAGAGAGAGCAAGAGGGTAGAGAGAGAGAGATGGAGAGAGAGAGAGGAGAAGAGAGAGAGGATCGATGAGTAAAAAAAAAAAATTGAAACATGTTTGAGGGTCTTCAGATAGCTTCACCGAAGCAAGTCAGAAATCTCGTGACTGTCCAATTTTAGCCCACTTTAGTCACGTCAAGGTCATGCCTAATCTGCTTCTTTACAAATTAACAAGTATCGAATCATTTTAACTGAAACTTTATGAAACTAAGAGAGAGCAGAGAGTTCGGTCCTTGGGATAGATCACATCAGAGAAAGAAAGGGGGTAGCTTAAGAGACAGAAAGATGGAGTCTGAAATTTCCCGAGAGAGTTGTGAGAGAGAGGAGAAGAGAGAGAGAGAGAGAGAGAGAGTGTTTGAACTTTTAATACACTCAATAGTCACGTGTTTGTGTCTGTGTGTGTGTGTGTGTGTGGTGTGTGTGTAAGAATGCGTGTGTGTGACTTGTGTGTGTTGTGTAAAGCGTTGCTGCGAAAACTACCATTTGCATTGATTTTGAACAAGTGCTATCGTGCGCCTAAGGATAGAGCTATCTTGCATTGCAATGCAGGATAGTGTGTGGGGGTGGCAGCGTGGGATGTGGGGGGAGTGTGTGTATGGTGTGAGTATGTGTGTGTCCAATTACACCCTGCTGGTGCCTATGGCACAAGTATTTTTATATTTCTGATGTATTTTTGATTGTGTCATTGCATGCCACGTGTATATATATATAAATTACAATCAACAGTGTCATACATAAACATTGCGATATATATATATAGTATATATGTAACATATATGTATATACGTTTGTAATTTGTTATGTAAGGCGCCTTGGAGCTGTGTTTGTGTGTATTACGCCACATAAATATTCGTTATTATGTGTTGTGTATTATTATTATTATGTATTATTATTATTATGTATTAAGTGATAGGCCCTACGCCCTTTTCAACTCTCTACCATGTGCACTTACTCGTGTGCTCTGAGGTACTCTGTGATGGCAGTGAAGACCCGATTGCCGTACTTCCAAGGCTCTCCTTGCAGGACTTCGCTCAACAGCATGTTGTCCATGGCAGCCGTATAATTGACATTTCTTTTAGAAGCCATTCCTGTGGGAATAAAATCAAAATTAATATCTTGTAGTTTGTCGGTTTTAATTAATAGCTTTGAAACACACACACTCTCACACACACGCACACGCGCACGCACGCACACACACACACACACACACACACACACACACACACACACACACACACACACACACACACACACACACACACCACACACACACACACACATTAAATGAAAGCAACAAATTAATTTGTACTGTCTAGAGCCCAAAAAACAAAAAACCTGTCTGTTACAATGTCATAACAGCACCAAGCAGTCTTTAGTTAGTCAGACCATAAACCACTCTCTGGCTGGACTAACGTTAGAACTACTAAGAGTTGGTTTTGTTTTTAACACTAAACAGTTATACTATTAAAAACAAGGGCATCGTCGAGCGGCAGATATGTCCTTTGCCGGTTACGATCTGTACCTGCCCCGCCCCGTACCTCCCTCCCCCCTCACATCTTAAGGGTTCATCCTCCTTGTGTACCTTTGGGTGATGCACCTACTTAGGCAACTGAACTCAACTCAACTTTTTAAATTTTGTTCCTCATAAAAACAAGGATAATTTTCCTGCGGACACGTCAACTATACACACAAGAAACCAAACAACTTATAAAAGAACAAAATAAATTGTAATTACACTGCTTTAAAAGTTTCTTTCACACTTCACACGCCCCGCTAGCGCGCTCACAACTTCATGGCAGATATCCACCCTTCCCTTTTACATCCCACCTCATCACTGGGCTTTGGCAATGAAACATGGTGCTTAGACACTATTTAAACAATCAAACCAAAACATATATGTCTTTCTCCCCCTCTCTCTCTCCATGACTCTATCTCCCCCTCTCATCCTTCTCCTGTCCCTCCCTCCTCCTACCTCCTACACACCCTTGACTGGGTGCAAATCGTTTTCCGGGATGCACACCCTTAATTGGTGGGGTGCACACCCTTAACACTGAGACATGTCTGCCACTCGGCGACATTTAAGCCCCACGTGGCACATTTTGTGCTAGGATGTCTTTTACTTTTAGTATTAGACCCCCTCCTTTACCGGGATGTACACCCTTAATTAGTGGGATGTACACCCTTAATCAATGCGGTGTACACCCTTAGCTCGGAGACATGTGTGCCCCTCGGCGACATTAAAATCCCACGTGGCATAATTTGTACTGCAATGTGTTCTACTCTTCGTTTTACACCCCCACACATAATTTGGACTGATTCTATACAGTATTTGACA
Organism: Phymorhynchus buccinoides; assembly: GCA_017654935.2. Classification (NCBI taxonomy): domain Eukaryota; kingdom Metazoa; phylum Mollusca; class Gastropoda; order Neogastropoda; family Raphitomidae; genus Phymorhynchus; species Phymorhynchus buccinoides. The sequence continues at coordinate 70,250,175 of CM065683.1, forward strand.
ATAAATAGGAGGGTGAAGAAAAACGGAAACATGTTTGCCGCTCGGCAACATTGTATTTCCGAGGGATAATTTATGTACGAATGTGTTACACTGTTAGTCTCACATCCTCACACAAACTTTGAAGTGATTCTGTCTTCTAGTTCACGAAATACAGCTTGAACAAAAACATATATAACGCAAAGAACGATTATAAGGCTTTACAAATTCTGTGGACTGCTCCCTACTACTGTGGTCACTATACGGGAGGAAGAAAATTCCTGGAAAACACTCGGTCTACGCAGAAAAGCTAGTTTCGGTTCTGAGGGCATGTGCACGCTTAGTTTCGGCGAATGGGGGAAGGAGTGTGTGTGTGTATTTTGTTGGGTGTGCGTGCTTTCTGCCTCTCGCTCTCTTCATAGAAAGCCTTACGACACGATTCAAAAGTAGTAGGCCTTTTCAAGACTAACGAGATATAGGAGGGTGAAGAAAAACGGAAACATGTCTGCCGCTCGGCGACATTGTATTTCTGAGGGATAATTTATCTACGAATGTGTTACACGCTTAGTCTCACATCATCACACAAAATTTGAAGGGATTCTGTCTTCTAGTTCACGAGATACAGCATATAGCGCACAGAAGTGTAAATTTCGGTTTTCAAGGTCACACTTCGAGGTCAAGGTCAGCATGGCGATAATGTATGCTCGGATGTTTTCTACTCTAGGTTATACAGTCCCACACACAATCTGAAGCGCTTCTGTCAAGTAAAAATGTGGACAATATGGCTTAAAACCCAATTTTTATACCCCTACCACTTTCGTAGATCAGTAAAGCAAACAAAGAAATATACACGAACGAATTCATACTCCTTTTGCGATCGTAGATCGGCAAAGGACAATTAGGCGCGTTTTGACACACACGATCAACATTACAGTTAAGAATGTAGCGCGCCTTTTGCGCGCATCAGTGAGCTGATAGTAGAATAAAGCTGAGGATAGAAATAGGCGTACCTGCACCCCAACAAAGGAAGTAAATCATATTGCAAGTTACGAGTAAGGTGCCCCACTTTTGCGCAGCAGAAAGCTGATCCACATTATATTTTGCATGACGGTAACCACCCTTCTATCTCTATCTCCTCCCAAACCGCACTAGGCAGAGACGTGGGATTTGGGGAGTAGATGGCTGTTGGGGTCCTTAAGAGATTTCGCCGTGCTCACCCCCCCCCCCCCCCCCCCCTCAATCATCAATAATAATAATTATAATAATAATAATGGGAATTTATATTGCGCTCTTTATCCCCCTTTTTGTCAAATTTGTATGAATTTTCAGGTAAACCATCATCACTGGTGATACTGACTTGTGACTTTAAAATGACTTCGACGGGCATGTGTTTGGATTATATTCTAGGTCGAACGTTCAGAGACACACAATTACTTCTTAGATTTCTGGATATTATAGCATAGTCGACAATACTATTTCCAGTAGGCGAAACGTATGTAAAGTTACCAAAATTCATGTAATCTTTAACAGCCCCATTCAAAATAAATAAATCAAAGCACTCACACACATTCAACAAATACTTGCCATAATCGTTTAAAACTGTGTCCTTTGATGCACGAAAAGTCAAATGATCATCATCATCTTTCCAAAATACATCATCCTGTACATCGTCACTCCTCTCATTACTATTCTCACCACCAGTACGTGCATTGAAATCACCAAGAAGGAAAAAAGGCATGTTTCCAAATGTCTCTGTCAGGTCTAAAATACATTGCTCTAGAAGAGCTACACCATTTAATATTTCTGTATCACGATAATATTGGGAATTAATGGGTGGAATGTATGCACCGATAAGAATTACAGGCGAATTTGTACCAAAAAGGTCTTTAGACATTTTTATGACAACCACATTATCATACTCAACAGACACTTGTTCCACATACTTTGCCAGTTCTTTTTTGACAAGGAGAGCTAAACCACCCGATAATCTGGCTGTAATACCATCAGATAACCTGACGCCAGGAATGATGAATGATTTAAAACTAGGAAATAAATGATCTGGAAATTGAGTAGCAAATGTATCAACAAGCAAACAAACATCGAAACTGCTAATATAAGAACGAATGTGATTATCAAAAACATGTGACAGTCCTTCAATATTGTAAGTCACAAATGTAAGTGTACTCGTGACATGAACCTTTGCCAGACTCAGAGCCTTTATTGGTCACTTCATGAATTGTTGTTTGCCGTTTCTTTGGTACACTAGTACATGAGGTACTTCTAAGCCTGCCTGCAGGATCATGCTGTGAATTTTTCCCTACGGAATTGCGCCTTTCGTTTGTGTTGTTCTTCAAGTCGTCTTTGTCTTTTTGTCTTGACCGTACGTTAGATTGCAGATCTTTGTTACTTGTCTCTACTGTTTCAGTGTCAGACTTTCGTACTTCATTATTCTGTTCAACGTCAGTTTGTTGTCCAGAAACATGTGAATGTTGGTCAGTCTGTGCTGCCGCATTGTCCTTAGTGTGGTCCGACTCTTCTTCGTTCTGTTCGTCAGGTTTCTCTGTGATTTGTCAGTCAGTTTTCTCTGTGCTTCGTTTGTCAACTCTCTCTAAGTTTTGTCCGTCAGTTTTCTCGGTGCTTTGTTTGTCAAGTGTCTCTGTGTTTTGTCCATTAGCTTTCTCTGCGTCTTGTTTGTCAACGCTATCTAAGTTGTGTTCGTCAGATTCATCTCTTGTGTCTGCGATTGTCTCGTTAGATGAAGTCATTAACATAGCGCAGGCCCCGTTCTCACCTTGGTAGGCCCCGCTCTCGCCTTGGATCTCGTGTAGATTGGCCCCGTTCTCACGTTGGTAGGCTCCGTTATCACGTTGGTAACCTTCGTTCTGAACTTGGCAGGCCCCGTTCCCGTGTAGACCGGTCGCGTTCTCGCGTTGGTAGGCCCCGTTCTCACGTTGGTAGGCCCCGTTCTCACGTTGGTAGGCCCCGTTCTCACGTTGGTAGGCCCCGTTCTCACGTTGGTAACCTTCGTTCTGAAATTGGTAGGCCCCGTTCCCGTGTAGACCGGTCGCGTTATCGCGTTGGTAGGCCCCGTTCTCGCGTTGGTAGGCCCCGTTCTCGCGTTGGTAGGCCCCGTTCTCGCGATGGTAGGCCCCGTTCTCGCGATGGTAGGCCCCTGTCACCGTGTTGCGTTGACCCTGGTGTTGGCGGGAGCCATGTGCCCCCATCTGCTGCTCCACCACTAACTTGTTGCCCGGGTAGAAAGCACGCTGGCCTTGGCGACGGTAGTACTGCACCGTGTTCCCCTACCTGTCAGTCAGGTCCCCAGAGACCGACACCTGCTTTTTCCTCAGCGGCTCTCTGTCGTGAGTCAGGACTGCCATCTTGTCAGACCATCGAGCCATCTTCACACAGAATTAAATTGTCCCTTCTTGAAAACATTTCCATTTTGTCTAATGTTTCGGCAAAGTTTTCGGTTACGCTTGATATTCTCTATTCGAGTTGAAAAACAGTTTGTTTCACTTCGTTTCTTTCTTGAGTGGCCGATGTTGCTGCCTGTTCAAGCACTGACGTTTTGTTGTGAAGTTCGCTTCGTATTTCACGCATTGCCGAGTCCAACTGTTTTGAAAATTGCTGTGTCACGTCTTTCAGCCGGTTGTCCAAAGCTTCGTGCACACATTGTTTCAATCCTCGCTTTGATTCTTCAAAATATCCTGCACATTCGACGTTTGATGCATGGAACAAATAAGATTGCTTTTAGCATGACAATGTTTCTAAGTCAGAAAATCGGATAGGCCCTAGTGAAAAAAACTGTTCACTACAGCGCAACAAAAAACACGTCCGCCGTCACCTCGAGAGCCAAGTTAACACTCCGAGAGATGAGAGATGAGAGAGAGAGAGAAGTTATAGAGAGATAGTCGAGAGAGAGAGATGAGAGAGAGAGAGAGAGAGGAGAGAGAGGAGAGGAGAGGATGAGAGAGTGAGAGAGAGCTGAGACGAGAGAGAGGAGAGAGAGAGAGAGATGAGGAGAGAAGAGAGAGGAGGAGAGAATGAGAGATGAGTTGAGAGAGAGAGAGAGAGAGAGACGAAGAGGCGAGAGAAAGAGAGAGAGAGAGCGTCAACCACAGAGCTACAAAGCTGTTTCATGGCGCATATGTACTGTTGGGACCCGTGATTTGAGCGGCGCGCGATCATGCACACAGGCGCGCACAGAAAAATTCATGACAACAGTGTTATAGACCATTCATCAAGAAATGTTGTGAAAAAACTGCCATTGAAATACATGCAAAACTGCGCGAGATATAAGCGATTATGTGTTTTGGAATTTGAAGCACAGTAACTGGCGCGACCTTTCCCTTAATGTAAAACTAAATACATCAGTGGATAGCTTGACTCTTGGCAAACTAGTATACCAAATGTCGATGATGATAGACTGAATAGTTTTTGAGAAAAAACGGACGAATATCCGGCCGGATGGACGGACGGACGGACGGACGGAGGCGCGGACGGATCAGACAGAAACAACAGTCCCCCGAACATTCGGCTCGGGTACTAACAATGTATTGAGCATATAGATGTTCCCAAAAACATGGACAGACTTGAAAGTTTAGATGAAAAAGTAGAGTCATCTTGTTCCTACCGTCTGCGGCATTGCGTTTTGATAACCGCTGTTAACTGTTAAGAGGGTACCATAGCCAAAAACAAGGGTGTCGACGAGTGGCAGACATGTCCGTCACTAGCAATGCCACGCACTTGCTACACCCCGTAGAGTTGTCACATCCTGACACAAAATTGGAAGACTGACAAAATGTAATGCATTTCCATGTCACTGGCATGTTTTAATTACTATAAGCTTAGACGGTTGAACTGTCTGTTAAAGCCTGGCTGATCGCATTAGGTCTACTGTTTTATTAGTGCAAACGCTTTTTAAAAAAAAAGGCAATAATGCAAGACAACTCGTAATCGAAGAGAATAATAACTAAAACAAGGGCGTCGCCGGGCGGCAGACATGTCCGTCACAGCACTGCCACGCACACACGGTCGACACCCCGTTAGAGTGTCACATCTGACACAAAATTGGAAGGGATTCTGTCTTCTAGTTCACAAGATACAGCTTGGACAAGAAATATATAGCGCAAAGAAGGAAATGTCGGTTTTCAAGATCACACTTCAAGGTCAAGGTCAGCATGATGATCATTTATGCTCGGATGTTTTCTTCTCTAGGGTAGACAGTACCACACACAATCTGAAGCGCATCTGTAAAGTAAAAATGTGGAAAATATGGCTTAAAACACCAGTTTGTAGACCCCTACCATTTTCAAGGCTCCAGCGATCTTTTTGACCTTGACTTTGACCTTGATCGGTATGCCACCATCAGAACAGGCATAAGCCAAAGTACCTACATGCCAAATTTGAAGACTCTAACCCCAACGGTGTGAAAGTTATGGCCCCTTGAATTATGTTTCGAGGTTTTCAAGGTCATACGCCAAGGTAAAAGTCACGACGGCAAAACGTTTTGCGCGGATGCCTTCCTCTCATGGTGACACACCAGCATACAAAATTTGACGCAATTCGGTTTCAAGGTCGTACGCCAAGGTCATGACTTTGACCTTGATAATTCATGTTCAGATCTCTTCCTATGAAAGTGACACACCTACACACAAAATTTGACGCGATTCTGCAAACCCGTTAGGAAGATATAATAATAATAATCAATAATAGTGACGCATTTATATAGCGCACTCCTCCACCAAAATTTGTGGAGGTCTATGCGCTTAACAACAACAAAAATTAAGAAGCAAAAAATTCAACAACAACACGAAATAATCGACTCACGCACATGCAAATAGGCATACACATACAAACCCCACCCACACATACACGCAAGTTACCGGCAACATTACACACCCACACACACACACACACAAACGTGTACATCCACCACCACTCACCCCACCCAAAAAAACACAATACAAATATAAAAATATCCATGGTGACAGACAGAACAAGGCTTACCTATCTCCCGGACCGTGACAGTGACCTGATCGGTATGCCACCATCAGAAAGGGAATAAGCCAAAGTACCTCCATGCCAAAACATAAAGACTCTAAGACCAATGGTGTGGAATTTATGCCCCCCTGAAAGATTTTCGGTTTTTCAAGGTCGTACGTCAAGGTCAAGGTTAGGACGTCAATATGGTTTGCGCGGATGCCTTTCCTGTCTTGGTGACACACCAGCACACAAAAATGGACGTGATTCGGTCAACCCGTTCGAAAGATATCCTTGGGACAGACAAAAGGAGAAAAAAATGACCCTCCGATTTTCATGCTCCAGCGATCTTTTTGACCTTGACCTTGATCGGTATGCCATCATCAGAAAGGGCCATAAGCCAAACCACCTTCACACCAAGTTTCAAACATCCTAGGCAAAAATTTGCACGCGATTTCGGTCAAGGCGGTTCGTTTTTGTTTTTTTTTTCTCTGTTTTTTTTTTTTTTTTTTTCTTTTTTTTTTTTTTTTTTTTTTTTTTTTTTTTTTTTTTTTTTGTTTTTTTTTTTTTTTTATTAGGAGATAATCCTGGGACAGGACAGAACCCCCAAAAAAAAAAACAACCAAAAAACAGCAACCAAACAAACAAACAGAACAAAAACCAGCCCATAGCAAAGTCCGATCACCTTCGGTGACGGACAATCAGAGGATTACAAGTTGCAGACAATTGGTTCTGAATATTTTGGGGATAGGGCTATCTAAAAAAATATGTCAGCAAAATTCCCCAGGGGGGGGGGTTCGGTCGTTTCTGGCTCACGGCCTAAAAAACAGCGGCAGATTTTTTCAAACTTCCGTGACCCTACCTGCGGCGGATTCGCGAAAAAGTTAGCATCTGGTGTTTTTGGAAAGTTCAATGACTGCAGAACAAGTTCAAATGGGATGCCCTTCAGAAAAGGGCCCAGGAGTTTTTGTAGAGCCTTCCAAAAAACATGGCCGTTTTGGAAAGGGGACACGCTAGGGGAAACGCTAGCCGAACAGAAATTGCTCCAGTTTTGCAATGCAATTCTCACAAACTGAAACAAAAATGTGTTTCCTTAGATCAGCACCAGCCCAGAGGAAATAGAGTCTGCCAAATATTTTTTTAATTGAAATAATGGCATTTTTTTTAATGTTTGTTATCAGGTGGTATTAATTTAACTGGATTTCAATTTTTGTTTCTTTCATAATGATATAGAAGTCTGATCATGGAGCCTGTGTGTAGTCTCAAGAGACCTGTTCAGCTCTCGATCAGGAAGTGTATTATCTGTCAGCAGACAAAACAGGATATCAGACGAACAGGCGAGCAATGGAATTGTCAACTCTGATCAATGCGGCAAAAGCAAGAGACAAGGGGGACTTGATGATACAGCCACAAGCTGCAATAGACGAATTCTCCACGTGTCTGCAGAGGGTCTGGAAGCCAGCAGCTGTGTGGCACAAGTTGCTAATCGTCATTCACTAGCAAAACAAAACTTCAAAACCTAGAAAAGAAAACAAAAAGATCCAGCTACGGGACAGCGAGCCAAGCACTTCAACAACAGTGGTAAGAAGCTCCACACATCTGTCCGATTGGAAAGCTTGCATGTTCTGTCAGATTCAACGGTGAAAGGAGACTGTCCTCGTGATAATTTTAACATGAGTGACCAAATTGGCAACTTATCAAAAAAAAGTACGACCAAGGATATAATGACGTCTGCAGGGATCGGTGATTGTGATGGCAGCAGAAGGAAAGACCATCTAAAGTGTACACAAAAAATGAGAGGATGTGCATTAAGACGAAAACGTCAGAAGAGAAGTCTGGATCTTGCGATGGGATGGCTTGCTGCTGAGTTCAAAGAAACTGCAAAGAGGCTTAGGTGATTCAGTTGTCCGAAGTCGGGACAAGGTATGGTGAATTGGAAGAGGGAAAGCAGGACATTGAGGTTGCCAGCTTCGTTTGCTAGCAAAGAACTCACTTCAAGAGAAAACTTCAAGCTGTGGTGAAGACTCATATGTCATCATTACCACCCTAATACAGATGCACGCTTGTTCCTAAGGTTGAGACATGTACCTTTCAAAAGCTCATGTCAGAAGAAGATCCAGACCCAAGTGTGATCCCACAGTTACAAACCACATGCTAAGGAATTCCTTGAGATGCTACATGTAGCAACTCATGCCAGAGGTGACATAATTGACACAATCAAAGTACACTGGTTGCGTCGTTCAATGAGGATGAAATGATTGCCATGCGTGCCTCAGGGTATCTTTATGTTTCCTGAAAAACTTATGTTTGGTGGCCAGAGTTTGATTGAGGTACATATGAAGATGAGAGATGGTGACGCAGGACAGAAGGAATGACAGTAAAGGAGATTTTTTTAAATCAAAGGAGGGTTCGAGTATTCGCCCAGGATCTTGTGTACAAACGTCTCAGGTGGAAAGCATGGGACACCAAAGCATGTCAGACTTTCTAGCACTTGCAACCAAGTACTCGATCAAAGAACTGCTGCAACTTTCACAACGCTGGACATACACTACCCTACCACAGCTTGAAACATGTTGACACTGTTTGCCAGAGCGAACATGAAAAGCATGGATCCAGAAACAGGAGCAGTCCATTCCCACCAAACTTTGTCCCTGGAAGGTTCCTACACTTTACCTGCTGATAAACATTGACATCACTGAACTCCAGTCTGGACGGCAAGAACAGTTTAGTCACGCTACACAGAATGGCCCGAGTTGGCAACGTGGTCAAGAAGGAGATATGATGGGACAGAGAACATGGAAACCATCACAAAGAAGAAAGCCTTGATTGTCCCAGACGTGATGGGAAAATGTTCCCAGCTGAGGTGTTTGAGTGACAAAGCAACTCCAACATTAAAGACAGCCACCAAGAAAGACTGGTTCAAACAAAAAAGATGACATTGACGAAGCTACTCAAGCCCTGCACAAAGACAGGGCTTCTTATCAAATGGCAGGATGATGAAGAATTCCTTAGCTGCATTATGAAGCAGGTGTGCAGTTGACCTTGACAAAAGTTTCCACATGAACCTGGTTGTGAGTACCCTTGGCTTTTGGCTGAAGTCAAGGCAACTCTGTACAGGATCCAAGGCAAACCCTTGCTGATGTTCGACTGACTGATGTGAGTGGTTCCCGACCATTGTGGGAGCCAATAGATCTGGGGCGGTGACGCTACTCCTGAGAGTGATGGACAGGCGCTTGTCATTGCAACTGGAAACCAAAGACAGCACAAACATTCGGGAGGATTTGCAGCTGTTTTTGTTGAAACTGTTCTTCAACGTGGAGCCACCGACACACGGATTGAAGATCTTGTTGGACAGGTTACTATGACACGTCTATCAAAAAGTGGCACGAGGAAAACGCCGTAGGAAAAGGAACACAGTTGCTGGCAACAGGGAAGTAACCTCTTCCTACAAAGTGGGACAACTTCAGAGGCTCATAAGGACAATGAAGCAGACCTTGCTCGCCTTTCTATCACCACAGCTGATCCTTCACAAGAACAACAAGCAATTGTTGCCTCAGGGAGGCTTCAGCAATGAAGAGAGGGTGGCATCTTCTGAACCAGCAGTTGATGTGGAGAGCTTGTAGGCACAGCATGAAGAAGCAGACACAAGAACAATTATACACTGTACAGGAGCCACTGCTTTCAAGCATTCGTCTGTGTCAAGCGAGGAGACACATACATTCTTGTGATGCTGATGCGTTCTTCCAAATGAGACATGCCAGATGGTTTGGATGAAAGCTGGGACTGCAAAACGAAGGAAATTAATTCCCAGTCCATGCCATTGTGGAGAGATTACAGAATGATGGACACTGAAATCCGCCAGCTGCTTAGCTTGGATTTCACGCACCACAGGAGGTGACACAACAGCTTACATCGATGACATTCAAAGAAGAATTGCTGGAACGTCTTAATGAGCATAATGATTGTTGAAAGGTCTTGGCGACAATCCGGTGCTCACGATGAAAACAGTTTCGGAATGCAGAGGCATTTTTTTCAAAGTGTTATGGATGGTCAAACAGAAAGTCACCAGAATCAATGAAATACGTTCAACCATGTTTGTCAAGGGCTTACAACAGAAAAGCTCCCACTTACCAAGGATGCACTCTTGCATCACATCAGCGCACAGCCATACAAGCTTGGTTCTGGAAAACAGGCCCACCTCCAGCATCAACAACTACCACCACCAGAGACAATGGGTGTGGACCATGAACGAGGCCTAACACGTTCCCAAATTGACGTCGCTGCCCCCTTTTCAAAGGCCTGCGAGGAACTCATCACCTGCAGCTGCACCACCCGATGCAAAAAAACCAACGATGTAGTTGCAAACGTGAACGCATGCATGGCATGCATTCTGCAAGGTGGTGCAAACGCTATGAATCGTGACACTTAGGTGTGAATCTGAGTAGCAAGATGAGACTGATGCACACTATCAGGTGTGAGACGCTTCAAATATGGGGACACTTCAAATCTATATGCTAGTTCACAAACATTTTCTCAGCCAAACTAGAAATGAAATAAGAAACAAAATCAGAATAAGGAATAAGGCATGCCATCAAAAGCACCATGAACAGTATCAGAAGCATAAGGTGCATAGTTTCTGATCAGACATGCTTTTTATTTTTGATGTGCGGAGTGAGGATGGGGAATGGTAATTTCTTGTTTCGTTTTAAAAAAACAATGTCACATGCCAGTGATTAGAAGACCTGATAATCTTTTTTCATAAGAAACATGATAAAAAAAAGAAACTTTGCTCGGTTCTGTGCCTTTGAAGCAAGTTCACACATGTGGGCAGCCAGCCAAACTGTGTAAGTCAGAGACAGAGTGGTACTTATTTTATTTTATTTATTGAAGAAATGTGGCAGAGACAATTATAAGAGATCTGACTCTTTTCTCACAATGAAGCTGATGAATAGAAGTATTTTAGTTCTGTTCTTTCTGTCTTTGGATTGCTTTATGAAAAGATGTAGATGAAAATGCGTATTTTAGTTAAAATAAACGCAAGATAAAAAACAAAGTGGTAAATAACGGGGGAAAAGCGGGAAATGATACAAAAAAGCATCCCATAAAAATCGATTCAGCACCCTTAATTATGTAGGAAAAGTACATGAAGTAATTTTCTCCCCAAAAATTCCTAGCATGTTATCCAGCAAGCTTTTTCGGAAACTGCCTAGTCTAATAGACTTAGTAAAGTATTTCTCTGAATAATGTACCACTATGCTTCCCTACCCCCCAACAAAAAAACCAACATACTTACCGTGCTGTGCTCTGTTGCACCCGTCACAAAATGCAAAACACAATCTTGTGTCAATACTGAACACTTTGTTTCAAAAGTCAATTAAAACGTAGGCCCTATCTATGATATGATAGATGACGATCATGGCAACATTCAGGAATGAAGTGGTTAAACTGCAACCGGAAGTACAAAAAGGCGAGCTGCGCTAGGCGCTGCTGACACTAAATTTGCGTAATGTCCCACATGACTCTGGCCGACAAGGAGACGTAAAACTGAAATTCGTTTCGTTTTTTGGCAGCGCGCGACCCAGCACCAGAACAATTGTCCATAAGGGCTTTCTGCTGATGAGGACGAAAAACCTTCTACTACCCCCTACCTAGGCGCGCTGCGCATTTGAAACACTGGCAGCCCAGAGCTGGGGGCGTCCCCCTCTTTTCCCCCCTATTGTGGAGGGAGGAAGACTTTGCGCGCGCATGGGATCGGTTGATAGGCCTTTAAACGGTTGGCATATAAAATGCGCTGAATTGCTTCTTGCATAATACCAATAGCTTCTAAGAAGCTGTGATTCAGTTTCACTTCAATGACTAGATGTACATTGCATGAAAGTAATACACACATGCACGGCACACACACACATGACCACACACATGAAACACCGCACGCAGGCACACACACACAACACTCACATGCACGCCACGCACACGCACGCACACGCAAGCACTCCGACACACACACACACACACCACACCACACATACATGCATACACACATACACGCACGCAGACAAGCAGTGCACACACAAACACATAGTGACACAACACACACACAGTGACACACACACACACACACAGTGACACACAACAGTGACACCACAACCAGTGACACACACAACAGTTGATATACACACACACACAGTGACACACCCACACACACAGTGACAACACACACTCACACCACACACCACACACTCACTACACACACAGTATTCTAAACAATTTTATATTCTTGATTTGTTTGTAAATGTTTATTAAGTATTTCACTTAGTACGTATCTTTAAACATTGTTCATGTTCGGTTATCTCTTAAGTGTACGTTTAACATTTTAATGAGGTCGGAGTGGAGAGAGTTATGATTAAGCCTGGCATAAGATATCCTGGTGCTACTGTAATGCATTACAAACAAGCACAGGACAGCCATACACTCACCCACACACAACATACACAAACAATATAATTTTGTCTGAATCATTGGATGGAAGGACGATTAATTGAGTAACACAACACACTATCATGAAGTTGCCATTGACTCGGAGTCGCTATGTAACTGAAGGTTGGATGACCCAAACAAAGGTTTAGCTACATAATATTATGTTTAGGCTATTCATTTTCTTTGGTATTGGTAATCGACACTTTTATAGCCACAGTCAGTCTCTGTGAAATGCGGGTTGCTCCCACTGGTGAGCGCGTTCCGAGCAGTGGCTGACCACCTTTTGTATGCGGTTTTGTTGTGCACTGAAGGGAAGGGGGTGGGTGGGGACATAATGTGTGATCAATGACAACGTTTTTGTTGCGACTGTGTTCTTGAACGGCCGCGAAGTGCAGGGCACACGGGACTCAGTTTGTGTGTCTCCGCCGGAAGACTCATCGTTCAGAACCATACTGTTTGGTGGAAAGGAGCGGGAAAAACTCCGCTGCGGCCAAGAATTATCCCATCATTGCCCATTTTATTGCATATCGTCGGATGACATTCAAAAACCTCCTATCTCGATTTTGGGGGGTTGAGTTAAGACGGCAGAACAGACTAGTGGAGTGCCTCATGTGACTCGATCAGTGTGACGTAAATCAATTTTGTTTTTCACGCACAGAAGAGGTCACTAAGCCAGCTGTACTCGATCAGACTCGATTAGTGAAATTTAGAACCCGCCCTATTCGGCCTGTCACATGAATGGGGCCGATGAGTACAGGAACGATCGACACAGAGTTCAGCACCCAACGT
>CM065683.1:70263901-70281401 GCA_017654935.2 Phymorhynchus buccinoides
GATGTTTTAAATACATGCTGTCATTTTTTACTATGGTCTTAAATACACGTTAACATTTTGATCACTCTGGTCTTAAATACATGCTAACATTTTTCACTATGGTCTCAATACACGCTAATATTTTTCACTCTGGTCTCAATACACATAATATTTGTCATGCTTTCTCACATGGAATTATGACTGACCTATCACTGTGTTGTCATGGATAAAGAGAGAAAAATGTGAACATGTATTGATACTATTTAAAAAAACAAAACTCTGGTCTCAATACACGTTAACATTGTTCACGCTTTCTCCATGGCAACACAGTGATAGGTCAGTCATAATTCCATGGCAACTCATCACTGTCTGGCCATGGAAACACTCGGGAAAAGAGCGAAAAATGTTTACGTGTATCGAGGCCATTGACGTGCCCGTGTCTCTCTCTCTCTCTCTCTCTCTCTCTCTCTCTCTCTCTCTCTAACATCTCTCTCTCTCTCTCTCTCCTCTCTCTCTCTCTCTCTCTCTCTCTCTCTCTCTCTCTCTCTCTCTCTCTCTCTCTCTCTCTCTGACTCTCTCTCTCTCTGACTCTCTCTCTCCTCTCTCTCTCCCCCCCCCCTCTCTGCACATGTTAACCTAAATTAATTCCCCATCGTTTTCTGTCTCTCTGAGTTGCAATCGTTCTGTCTGCTGTATGTTACTGTAATTGCATCTCTCTTTCTTTTGTGTGTGTCTATGTTTCACTGTCTTTCCCTATCCTGTCTCTCTCTCTCTCTGTCTCTCTCTCTCTCTCTCTCTCTCTCTCTCTCTCTCTCTCTCTCTCTCTCTCTCTCTCTCTCTCTCTCTCTCTCTCTCTCTCTCTCTCTCTCTCTCTCTCTCTCTCTCTCTCTCTCTCTCTCTCTCTCTCTCTCTCTCTCTCTCTCTCTCTCTCTCTCTCTCTCTCTCTCTCGTTGTGGTTAAAATTGATAAAAGTGTGTTCAACGTAGATAAAGATGTAGTTTGGGTTTCCACCTATGTAGTCCCAGAGGGAGGCCCACTGTATAATGAGAGTGAGATAAAGGATGGGGTGGTGGTCTTAGAGGAAAGCTTGTTGCAAGTCTTGAGGAATGAAGATGTGTATATGATTGTGAGTGGAGATCTGAATGCTAGGACAGGTTGTGAGCAAGCAATCTTTGAAGATATGAATAATGTCGCATTTGAAGGTGGATGGAATGATATTGATGACGTAAGCTTGCGTTGTTCTCAGGATGTTACTATTAATAGCTTTGGGAAATCCCTGTTAGACTTTTGCTTTCTGTTTGATTTGCTCATTCTAAATGGATTTTGTTGTGGAGATCGAGAAGGAGACTTTACATTTGTTTCACCACTAGGAAATAGTGTAATTGATTATTTTCTTGTTTCAGATAGTTTATTAGACAATTGTTCTATGTTTGTTGGAGACAGGTTGTTCTCCTGGCATTTGCCTATTGTGTTGAAGTGGAAGAATAATGAGAGTAGAAGAGAAGCTGATCAGTGTCAAAAAAGAGAGAAAAGAATTGTATGGTCTGAAGAGAATGTGCAGTTATATAAAAATGAACTTGATAGCAATGACTTCAAAGAATGTTTAGAAAATGCCTATGACATGTTATCTTTTAATGTTAATGCTTCTGTTGATATTTTTACACGCGCGTTGTGTGGAGCAGCCTCATGTATGTTGAGAATGGTTGGGAGAAGAAAGAAAGAATGTGAGGAATGGTTTGATGAAGAGTGTGTCAAAAAGAAAAAAATAGTCAAAGGCCTTCTGAAAAGTTTCCAGAGATGTAAGAGCATTGTTAATAAAAAGAAATATAAGGAGAAATATACACAGGAAAGAAAGGAATATGATCAGTTAAAAAGAAGGAAGAAACAGGAATGTGATGAACAAAAATTGCAACAACTAAAAGATTCAATAAAAGATTCTAGATTATTCTGGGCAACCATTAGATCAGTGAACAGGAAGAGAATACTTTATAATGACATTAGTCCTGACCAATGGTTTGAACACTTTTCAGCAGTTTTCAGTGACAATGATAATTTAAATGAAGATGATCTAGTCATGCAAGATGCAGAAGATTTTGAAGAACCATTATTTAATGCTCCGATTAACATAAATGAGGTAATTAATAGCATTAAACGTTTAAAATTAGGAAACAGTGCAGGCCCAGATGGAATTCTGAGTGAAATGTTGAAAAACGCTAACTCAGTAGCTATTGATTTTCTTGTGATTTTGTTCAACAGACTGTTTAATGATGGAATCTTCCCTGAAGCCTGGGCTAAATCTACCATCATTCCTATTTACAAAAAAGGAGATCCTAATAACCCAGATAATTACCGTGGGGTTGCTTTGACTAGTATTGTTAGTAAGATCTATACCCACATTTTAAATAGAAGATTGACAAAATGGTCTGAGCGAGAAGAAAAGATTATTGAAGAACAAGCCGGGTTCCGTTCAGGTTATAGTACGATAGATCATATTTTTTACTCTTTTTGCATTAGTCCAATCTTATTTACTAAAAAACAAAAAATTATATGTTGCCTTTGTCGACTTTCGGAAGGCGTTTGACTCCGTCAATCGAAATAAGTTGTGGATCAATTTGCGAAACAGCGGAGTGAATGGAAAACTATATATGGCTCTTCGTGGTGTGTACAGTTCAGTGTTAGCATGTGTGAGAGATAAATATGAATATTCTGATGTGTTTGAATGCCCAAGAGGTGTTAAGCAGGGATGCTTACTCAGTCCACTTATGTTTTCCTTTTTCATTAATGAACTGGCAGTCGAAATAATGAAAAAAGGTAAACACGGCATTCAGCTAATTCCTGGTGCGGTCGAGATTTTTCTCATGTTATTTGCTGATGATGTATTACTTTTATCAGATACAGTTATGGGTCTCCAGAACCAACTAAATAGTTTGAAACAAGAAGCTGATAGATTATGTCTTACTGTAAACCTTGACAAAACAAATGTAATGGTTTTTAGGATGGGTGGGCACCTTTCTCGTTATGAAAAATGGTTTTATGGTGATATAGAAATAAAAATAACTAATTCATACAAATATTTAGGCATGTTGTTTTCTACAAAGTTAAGTTTGAAAAACGCAGTAGCAGAATATTGTAGAAAGGGGAGAAAGGGGGTTACAGAAATTTTAAAAACATTGCGTAAACTTAATGTTATTGATTCAAGTATGTTTTGGAAGCTCTTTAATGCTCAGATTGAACCAGTTCTGACATATGGAGCAGAAATTTGGGGAATTTATGATAATATTGATTTGGAAAAGGTACATACATTTGCTATAAAACGCTTCTTAAATGTCCCATTGCACAGTTCAAACACAGTAGTATATGGAGAAACAGGAAGGTACCCTCTGTATGTTAGAACATATGTTAAATGTATAAAATACTGGCTCAAGTTGTTAAAACTACCTATATCCAGACTTAGTAGACAGGCGTATCAAATGCTAGTGAACGAACATGAGAAAGGAAAAGAAAATTGGGTATATTGTGTGAAAAATATTTTAACTACTAATGGGTTTGGAATTGTATGGCTATGTCAGGGTGTGGGAAGTGAGGACGGATTTATCATGGAATTTAAAAACAGAATTATTGCTTCCTATCAGCAAAACTGGCACTCTAAGATTGCAAGTTCAGACAGATATAACTGGTATTATAGTTTTAAAGATGTATTTGAAATTGAGAAATATATAACGGTTATAAATAATAGTTGGCATAGAATATGTCTGGCCAGGCTTAGGTCTAGAACTATAGGCTTGAATGCACACAAACAATGGTTTCATGATGATGATATATCTTTAATTGCTCCCTGCCCAATGTGTGGTTTTCATAAAGAAGATGATATACACTTTTTATTTAGTTGTAAAAAATATGATGTGATTAGAAAGAAGTGTAAAATTTTTGAAAAAAGTGTTGCTGTATATCTGGATTTAGTTGGAGTTTTGAGAATGGACTATGATGATGAATCTATAAAATCCCTAGCTAAATATATTGCAGAAGCTCTGCATATTAGAACTAAGGAAAAGCAAATACAAGAAGAACGTAGACAGAACATTACTTCTTAATGGAATGCCTTGAATATTGTATTAGAATATAAGTGTAGGAATCTGATATACTTAATTTGAATATGATTGGATGGTCGAGACAGACATTTGTTTTTATTTCATGTTATTTTTATTGCATTGATTGATTTTATTTCATTTTCCATTATTTTGTTCTATTCGCACCCCCATGTCATCTAAGCTATGTAAGCCAATGACATTAAAACAGTTCAGTGTTCAGTGTTCAGTGTTGGTCTCTCTCTCTCTCTCTCTTCTCTCTCTCTCTCTCTCTCTCTCTCTCTCTCTCTCTCTCTCTCTCTCTCTCTCTCTCTCTCTCTCTCAATGATTCAAAGATTTTTCAATCCTTTGACCGACCCACCCACCCCTTCCCCTCCACACACACACACACACACACACACACACACACACACACACACTTACAAGCGCGCGCGATGCATACGATAAGCACGTGCACGTGTAGGCACTAGCGTCGTTGGTGCATAATATACACAAACACACGGACTTATTAACTGACACAAGCTTGAATATGCATGAATATGCCCACGCGCACACATGATTCAAGCACCAAACAGCATGTAAGGAATCTTGTTTGCATAGAAATAGAAAATAGAGATTCATAATATGGTGTAATAAGATGTAATTGTATATGAGAAAAGAGAGAGAGGGGGGGAGGAGAGAGAGAGAGAGAGAGAGAGAGAGAGAGAGAGAGAGAGAGAGAGAGAGAGAGAGAGAGAGAGAGAGAGAGAGAGGCGTAAGAGAGAGAGAGAGAGAGAGAGCTATATATATATATATAGAGAGAGAGAGACAGTGAGAGAGAGAGAGAGAGAGAGAGTGAGAGAAAGAGAACACTGAACATTAAAAACACTTTATTTAACAAGGATGAAGATTTTAGGCAAGAGAGAGAGAGAGAGAGAGAGAGAGAGAGAGAGAGAGAGAGAGAGAGAGAGCGAGAGAGCGAGAAAGAGAGAGAGAGAGAGAGAGAGAGAGAGAGAGAGAGAGAGAGAGAGAGAGAGAGAGAGAGAGAGAGAGAGACAGACAGAGAGAGAGAGAGAGAGAGAGAGAGAGAGAGAGAGAGAGAGAGAGAGAGAGAGAGAGAGAGAGAGTTTTCAATTTGTTTTTCATTAATTTGCTTCACGCTGAATAACGAAGTTTGGAGCTATATTTAGTGTTGATAATTACCTACGTGAAAGTTGATACGTTTGAAGCCAATCAGAAATGCCTCTTCAGTGCAGGGTAGTCGCTGTGTTGTTTGGCGACCACCAAAGACGCACTGCTGGGATCTACCCCGGTACGTAACGAAAGATAAACAGTAAGGAAAACACCCCGATTTGCCATCTTCCTATTTTGCCTTAAGTCGGTGTTGCATAAAATATTTTACCCATAAAATAAATACTATATTCCTGATTCAAATTGTTTGCTGTTTGGGAAAGATTCGCCCCTAAATACATTCACAGGCGTCTTGTGGCATGCAGGAAGAACAGAAGATTCATCATTAAGTATTGATGACAATTTTGGGATATTTTTCTAATATTTATTATTATTTGTTTTTCTTTGCACGGATGGTTGTTTATATCGTCCGCCATTTTGGAAAATACGAAACTAAGTGACATGGCTTTGTATATCGATTTCTCGGCAAAAAATGTAGATTAACACCCTCCCGCCCCATTAAAACGTTACATAGAAATTAAAATGTTACATTGCAGGTATAAAACACGCACACACGCGTGCACGCACACACGCACGCACGCACACGCACACACACACACATCACGAAAAAAGTTGGTTCTTGATTACGTGTAAGATATTTACATAAAGGTATACATGTCTGCAATTCATATTAGCTTTGCGCAGCTATAAAATAAATTGTAGAACGCACGCGCACGCACGCACACACACACACACACACACACACACACACACACACACACACACACACACACACACACACACACACACACACACGTAGCCTACACTTTATCAGCTTATTCTTTAACCTCAATAAAGATGATTTTGACTTAACTTGACACTGGAACATATATGCACACAGCACCATGGCCACAAACACCTACATAGGCTACAAAAACACCACCATCTGCCCTGCTACTTATTCTGATCGCTTCTCTGCCTTTTGGCTAAGACAGTGATTCAGGAATATACATTTTTGTTTATACCCTGGTTGGTTTGTTCAGCCCGTCGTACATGGCGAAAGCCGATACGCGACGTTAAACTGAACTTCCATCCTGCTACTTAAAGCCTATAGCCACACACATGTGAGCCAGCCCAATTCCTGTGTTGCCAGCTGTCCCTTCCACAACTGCCGTATGCACAAACTAATCCCCACCCCCCATTAAAACGTTACATAGTCATTATAATGTTACATCGCAGATATAAAACACGCACACACGCGTGCACGCACGAAATTGGCACTTGATTACGTGTAAGATATTTACATAAAAGTATACATGTCTGTAATTCATACGAGCTTTGCGCAGCTATAAAAGAAATTGTAGAACACACCCACACACACTTTATGTAAACTATCAATTACTAATTTAGCTATACACAACTTGTGGCGGTACCATAGCCGATGAGGTTTAACCGAGGCGTGGTTACTGCTACACCTATCTGTATTGTTAAAAAATCGGGACTTTACTGGTGTTGCACTGCCTCCGGGCATTGCCTCCAGTATTGTTCCCACCATCTTTGTATCTACAAATGTCCCATATGTGTCGTTCGTACACACACACACACACACACACACACACACACACACACACACACACACACACACACACACACACACACACAACTTACAAATAAGTCAGCACAAAAGTACTGGCAAAACATTTACATACAAGTTTAAAGGGTTATAATTCATATAACTCAAAGTCAATAACGTTCCACTTAGCCACTGTGGGTGTTCAAAACTTGTGGATATTAGTATCAAGCTTGTGTGACCTCCCTGCTGGCGACAGCACCTCTCGCCAATGGAGAGGCCCCTACCAGAGGTGGATCTTTCTGCAGTAAGTGGGTGCGGGACCTCCTGAGGTGACCTCCCTGCGGGCGACAGTAACTCTCGCCAATGGAGAGGCCCCTACCAGAGGTGGATCTTTCTGCAGTAAGTGGGTGCGGGACCTCCTGAGGTGACCTCCCTGCTGGCGACAGTACCTCTCGCCAATGGAGAGGCCCCTACCAGGGGTGGATCTCCCTGCAGTAAGTGGGTGCGGGACCTCCTGAGGTGACCTCCCTGCTGGCGACAGCACCTCTCGCCAATGGAGAGGCCCCTACCAGGGGTGGATCTCCCTGCAGTAAGTGGGTGCGGGACCTCCTGAGGTGATGCCCTTCCCGCCCAGGGGGGGTGGGGGTGGCGGATCGGTGGATGCTCCCTTCCCGGGCCCCTGTCCCCCCTCCCCCCTCCCGGGCCGCCCGGGGCGGGGTGTAGATGTGTGGGTGGGGTGGGGAGTGGATCAGTGGATGCCGCCTCCTCTCCCCTATCCGGACGGGGTAGGAATCGTTATGCCTCCCACCGTCTCTCCCATACCTCTAATCGAGCTCTGGGCTCCCATATAACCATTATTAAGTACTTTATAATTAAATGAACGCGGCCGGAGCGGGAGAAATAAGTAGTTTCCTTACTTTGGACTTTGTCCCTACTAACGCGTCGTCCACACATCACACACACACAGCATGAGTCATGGTGTGTGTCATGGCATGACACAAATTTTTAGTAGTAACTTTTAATATAAGAATTTTATATAGATCGTCCGTTGCTTTCTAAGCCGTTTGCCGGGGGTCTCTGGATCCTACAATAAAACATCAGCATTTTTATAACCACAATATTTTAATCATTAATACACAACAGACATATTTTAATTACACTAGCGAACAAAAGTTAAGGCCCAGAAAGACAATCATCTCCGAAAACTCACGAACTCAATAAAACGCACCCACAAAACTGAATTTATTCTTTTAACATTAAGTTCATTCAAAAAAATCATTAATCAGAACGAGTTCAGTCAACAAAATGCCCCTTTCAACAACTTCCCCCTCCTCTTGAAAAGTCACACTCAGAATCAATGCACTTTGGAACAGTCAGTACGTTCTGATTAATGATTTTTT
Source organism: Phymorhynchus buccinoides (assembly GCA_017654935.2). Classification (NCBI taxonomy): domain Eukaryota; kingdom Metazoa; phylum Mollusca; class Gastropoda; order Neogastropoda; family Raphitomidae; genus Phymorhynchus; species Phymorhynchus buccinoides. The sequence goes on from CM065683.1 coordinate 70,272,088, forward strand.
AGAATGAACTTAATGTTAAAAGAATAAATTCAGTTTTGTTATGAGCTGGGTGCGTGTTATTGAGTTCGTGAGTTTTCGGAGATGATTGTCTTTCTGGGCCTTAACCTTTGTTCGCTAGTGTAGTATGTGTTGATAGCTCCCTAGTGTAACAAGAGATGATTGTCTTTCTGGGCCTTAACCTTTGTTCGCTAGTGTAGTATGTGTTGATAGCTCCCTAGTGTAACAAGAGATGATTGTCTTTCTGGGCCTTAACCTTTGTTGGCTAGTGTAGTGTATGTTGATAGCTCCCTAGTGTAACAAGAGCACTCCGGGAGAAACGAGTTGTTTCTCCTGGACAAATATTAAAAACGTTTCGATTACATCACCTTTTATCTTCTGTGAATAAAAGTAATAGTTTATTATTTATGTATATACTGCACAAATATTTGTAAATATGTTTCTTGTTACGTAGGGCCATTAATGGGTTTTTATTAATAAAATAAAATTTTGATTTTAAAAAAGGTAGCCCTGGAAATTTAATGTTAACGCTTGGGGGGTTGTAGCATGGCCAAACTCTCAGATATTCATTCTTAACATACACATTTTTACATAACAGCAATAATTTTAAAACAAATTGTGATACAAACACCCAGATCATTTTAACTGAAATTTATAAATCCTATTACTTGCATGTCAGAGAATGCCTGCCATTATTGTTGTTGTGCTGTCTTCGTGTTTGCAACGTGTGGTCCATGTTCTTTTTTGGGTTTTTGGCTGTCAGGCCCAGTCCTGGAAGTTTCTCTAGATGCACTGTGTTCAGTGGAAGCAGCAACCTTTTATTTCCACACTCACAAACACTGCTGGGATGGCCCGCCTCAGGGCTATTTCAAAGTCAATGACAATTGTCTGAAGCCTCAAAGGTCTGTAGTGTGTCAGAATCTGCTTCACTTCTGAAAACACTTTCTTGTAGTCTTTCTTCCTTCTGCCCGACATAACTATGAACATCAAAGGAACCTGTTTGGCATCCTCACCACTTCTTATGAAAGCGTGTACACTTGTCAGTTGGCAGAATGGATCTTTGACCACCTAGAATGTTCCATCGATGTATCAAACTGTTGCTTTCGCCAGCAGTTCTAGCATCATGTCCGTGGCAAAGAGAACGTGCCGCTTTCCACCCGTAGTAACTGATCCTTTAAAGAATCCTTCTGGAATGTGGTGTTGGTTCAGGTGAAAATCAAGGCTTGTGGGTTCCTGTGGTCGTGTCTTCTGCCCATGGCGATTCGCTGCTCTTGCCATACATTCTCCTGTTCGAAGGGCTGGCACGGGTTCCTTTGACTCTACAAGATGTTGATCTTTCATCACATTTGTAGCTATTTCTGCTGCTGAAGAGAAGACTTGTACAGCTGCGGTGCTTTTCACTTCACACATGATCTTTGTTGCTGTGGTTGACCCAACAACAGGTGGATGCGCATGTGGTTGAGTTCCACGTTTAAAGGCATGTCCCTTTTGGATGTCACTGGTTTGCAATTGACTTGTTTGTTTGCTACAGTGCATCTCCACAATGTGTTGCCGTTCTGCCTTCTAGTTGTGACTGTGTGCGTGAAGCCATGATTGTCACAAAGCTTTTCCTGGCGTCTCTGTGTTCCTTGCGTTATCAGTTCATACGTTGTGACATGATGATGTTCACTTTCCGTGTCAAGGGCTTTGGGTGTTTCATCTTGCATTGAGGACTCTTGCAACTGATCCGGCTGCTCGAACGATCCCAGATGGGGTGCCTTCTGTACTGTTGGACATGCTGGCCATGCCTGTCTGGTTGTGTTCAATCATTGAACTTTGTGCCCGAGGGGGACACAACGAGAACCTCAAACTAGAAGAGCCGAGATCAAAGTCGTCTCCACTATGGAATGATCTCTGATGGGCGCCTTCTGTACTGTTGGACGTGCTGGCCATGCCTGTATGGTTGTGTTCCATCATTGAAGCACTCGGTGAGGAAGTCACCCAGCAGCAGGGGTACAAAGTGATTTTGGTGTCCAAATTCTGTCTTCCCCAACTGCACCTCCTCCTCCAGCCTGAAAGCAGATGTAACATTTCCACCACGATTAGAGATACAGAAAAGGTCAGGTATGTCATGATTACAACATTGTGTGCTAACTTGTGCTGCAAACAATTTGTGTATGTGTATGCGTGTGTGTGCGTGTGTGTGTGTGTGTGTGTGTGTGTGTGTGTGTGTGTGTGTGTGTGTGTGTGTGTGTGTGTGTGTGTGTGTGTGTGTGTGCGAGAGAGAGAGAGAGAGAGAGAGAGAGAGAGAGAGAGAGAGAGAGAGAGAGAGAGAGAGAGAGAGAGAGAGAGAGAGCAGCGGTCCGTCATTCCATTCACATTTGGATATACTGACTGGATAGACCTCTGGCAAACAGTTGCTGCAGCATGCATTGTATATGTTACGCCCAATCCGTGAGAGAGAGAGAGAGAGAGAGAGAGAGAGAGAGAGAGAGAGAGAGAGAGAGAGAGAGAGAGAGAGAGAGAGAGAGAGAGAGAGAGAGAGGGGGGAGGCATTTCAAAATGTAAATGAAATTGATTATGAAACGTAAGAACAACATTATCTGTTACGATAAACGCACCTGGCCGTTCAGTTTACAAATGGTTCAGGAGAGTTGGCATCATCAGTGTTAGACAGATGGATGGAAATAGTAGCCCAGAGAGCACACTCCAGCCCATTGATAGCCGGTATTGTAGACATCAAACACCTTCTGAACATCTATTTTACCCAAATATTATGCCACCCGATAGACAACAACAGTTGAGCATGCACTATACAAAGAGCTACGCTATTAACTAGGAAGATTATACGACTCATGTTTCAGCAGTGGAGACCATTTGAAAACTTTTAAGAATCTGGGATTTAACTGATGTCTATAAAGAACACCATATTGAAAGATCCGAACGCTACAAAAGAATTACAGAAGTTATCAGCGATACTTATTGTATTATGAATGTGAAAATAACAGGTGAAAGAGAACAACCATCTTCGCCATTTCCGTTTCCGCTGTTAGCTGAGAGCCGTCATGATTCACTATCTTGTCGAGCCGCGGAACTGGGGTATTTCAGCAAAAAGTAGTTTTGAAATAGAGAACACTCGTGCTGAGATGTGAATGTGTGCCAATCAGTCGCTTCTCACCACGAGTGTCGGATAGCAGAGGGGGCAGATGCTATTCTGGCGGGTTGGGCTACAATTTTGTTTATAGCGGAGATGCTTTGTCCAGGGTACATCCCCACTCTCTCGGCCCAAGGGATTTGAGGACACAGCTGGCGTCGAGGAAGGTCCCCAAAGGCCAACCCATCCCATTGGCTGCAGCACTATGTGATGGCATTCATCACACACTAGGGCCGGTGCCAAGGCCCCATCGTTTGAGAGTCATAGTCTGTAGAAAACCAACTATTGTACAGCTCTCATGTTGCTGTTGGCCCCTACTACAGGCTAATGTCAACCAATGATCAGAGCCATTTTGAGCAAAGGCCACGAGCTGAGATATACCCTGATAACAACATAACTAGCCAACACACTTTAGCATAACTAGAAAGAAGCCAGGCGAATAAGAACTAAGACGCGCACTACAAGAACCAGGCTCTGTAGTCACGAGTACGTCTTAGACAGCCAACACGGGTAGTAGTATGTAAATCAGGATAAACAACCAATCGTTTGGGGAGTTTAGTCTAATGTACATACTACTACCCGTGTTGACTGTCGAAGATGCACTCATGATTACACGCCCAGAGCTATTGGATTTTGCAAGGTTATTATTTTTGCGTTTTGAGGCAATGTTTGTTTTTTGTTTGTCCGTCTGTCTGTCTGCTTATCAAAACAGAAACACAGACATGGTCTAAAGGGGTAGACACATCGCATACGATCCGACCCCAATGCGATCCGACTGCGAGACTGTGACATTTGTGAAGCATGATTCTCTGTGAAATTCTACTGTCTTCAAATGATTAAGTTAAATGAATCTTTCGATGAAATCCTGCTAGTTATGTTTACTATTATTTTGTAATCCCCTGTACACGAATCTGATGAAATATCTGTAGTTTTTTGTAACGGGCATTTTATTTGATTTTACATGAGCAAAGTGATCGAAAAATAGAATTAGACGATATAATTATATATAGTGAAGCAGGCCCTTGAGTGGAATGGACCCCCTCCCCAAGTCGAGCTGGAGAAAGCAGGAGAAGTGGTGGAAACGAAATAGACCCACATACAGTTCGCCTCGATCAAGCGAACCCCTCTTTTCCCCCGACATGAACCACTCCGAGGCTTAAAAAACAAAAACAGGGGCCATATCAAAAGTTTCATCTGCCTCTGAAACCCGGCTGGTATTTCGTAACAGAGTAATGAATTTGATAAAAACGCACACGGACGGTTGTTTGTTGATGAAAGGTACTCCTTATTATTTACGAAACGTGATATGCTTCAGCCAAGCTCCACTGTTGGATGTTTTCACCGAATTCAGGACTTTATTGAAACAGCATTGATAAGCATTCGAAGAAGGAAAAAAACAACAACAACCGAAACAAAACAACAAGAGAAACTAAAGGTATGTGTACACGTTAACACTATTAACAAAATATCACTATTTCCCCATGGCAACACAGTGAGTTGTAAGTCATATCATGAGTGGCCTAACACTGTGTTGCCATGGGGAAATAGAGACATTTTGTCAACAGTGTTAACGTGTACCGAGACCTTAAGTAGTTGTAAATATTCGTTTTTACCTGGAAGAGGGTGTGGTAAGCATTCGTAAAAGTATCCAACCCAACGTGTTTCCTGAAGCTTTCTTTTTCTTTTGCCCCCCCCCCCCCCCTTCCTTCACAATTTTGATATAGCATGGCATAGCACAGCATGGCATAAAAGGGCACTACATGCTATTTTGTTTTAGCCTTTTGCCCTCTAAATATGGTTATGATTTTTTTCATTTGGTTATGCTTCATTCACTGATGACTACTAAGGCATCTGTGTTTTATTAGAGGAGAATCCTATTGTCTTTGTAAAAAATCTACTTTTTTGTTTCTTCTTCTTCTTCTTCTTCTTCTTCTTCTTCTTCTTCTTCTTCTTCTTCTTCTTCTTCTTCTTCTTCTTCTTCTTCTTCTTTTCCTTCTCCTTTTTTGTCCGATTTGGCTGAACATTTCAGGAAAGTTGCAGGACCACAAGGGCATGCGCAACTTTAAATATTAAATGATTTCGGCGAAATACGGCCGAAAAACCGCAAAATCGGCGAAGTTTCAATTTTGAATATCTCGAAAACGGCTTGACCGAATGAATTCATACTTTCAGTATTAACTAAAAACTAAATTTCCAACATTTCTGGTATAAATCCGAACCGGAAGTACCAATCGGAAATGCCCTAGCTAGGAATCTGCAGGTAAATTTGTGTTCACGGAATAGCCAAAACCGGAAGTGAGGTCACAAAACGAACTGTTGGATAATATAGCCCTTATGTTGGCACAGGTCTGAAAGGAGTTTGCTGATGGTATGCTAAATAATTTGGAAATTATTCAAATTTATGTAATTTGTATTGCATTAACTGATTTCCATTTGAATGTTTTTTTACCCAATTTCGCTGACATTTGCTGGAAAATTGAAGGACACTATTCTTATGCACAATCTGCAATAGTAAACCAATTGGCCACATTATGGCCCCAAATGGCCAAGTTGTAACCTAGCTTGAATAACTAAAAAACGGCTGCACAGAATTCGTTCATATTTCCACTACTTATTACAGAGTAACTTAACAATACTTCCTGTATAAAATGAAACCGGAAGTACCAACCAGAAGTACCCTATTGTTTGGTTGAACTGTGGTGCAAATACAGCTAAATTCCACTGAATTTCAGTTTTAAACAGTTCGACACGAACTTACATTTGTATTGAGAAAGAAAGAAACACACATTTTATTGCTTTTAAAGGGATACGCGGGATACAGGTGGCGCTAATTTTCCCCTAGTGGCTGACTGTGTCGTAAGAAACACAACTCTTTCTCCGTAGCTCCTGTACTAAAGGGTTTCAGTGAATGAATGACGTATGGATAAGATGACGTAAGAATGAAATTACGAAATTGTGAATGAAATGGCCTGTCATAATGAATACGTAGTCCTATTAAATATTTACCTCTGCGCATGCGCATTAGAAGTAGTCCTAGCGTAGCCAATCAGAATCGTTTGTTTGTCCGCCATTGTGAATTTTACGGATTATGGATTTATGGACTTGTACATCGATTTATCGGCAAATATGTAGATTTACACCCTCCTGCTCTATTTTTTTGTTCTTTCCGTGGTTAGGGATAGGGTTAGGGTTAGGGTTAGGGTTAGGGATAGGGTTAGGGTTAGATGGGTACAGTTCTCATGCGAGAGGTAGATATTTAATGACAGGTACTTATTTATCATAACAGGCCTACTCTCTCTGTGATTGATCGTGCAAGCATAATCTGGCGGACTCCCAGTGGTGTAAGACATTTATTGAAAAATATACAAGTTTATTTATATTTGTGAAAAGTACATCGCAAAAATGTTGGTATTTATTAGAATATAAGGATTATTTTAAACATATTCATTTCTTAGAAGGACTAAAACCGCGTTAACTAAAGAACATAAAACTGTCAACAAAAAAGTATTTAAGGGATATAACACTTGACGTGAGTCCCGTGGAAAACTATATATGGGGTGGGGGTGAAAATGTATGGTGTTCAGTAAAAAGCACGGTAACATACTGTTTTTTGTGTGTTTAGCATGGAGAATGTACATTATTTCATCTATTATCAAAAAACCGAATGATTTCATCGTTGAGTTTCTTTCTACAGGCATTTGAACAATAAAATGTAGGGAAATATTTGTCAATACGACAACAATTTTCCTAAATTTCCTATTGACTAAATTATATTTGCTTACCATTTGACATAGATTCTGATACTAAATAGGTTGCAGTATCAGGCAAGATTAATTGAAAGTTTTTTTTAACTTATGTGTATGAAAGGTGTCCAGTTTTCAGAAGACCTGATTTTACCCGAAAATTGTCCAACCCCCCACATTTCGACCACGAATTACAAGAAAAGTAGCACGGTGACCCTGTGTTTTCTTTTCAGTTTTGACCTTAGAAGTATGTGTAGATGCTATGACAACAGTCTTGATCATTTGTCATCGTGGGAAGTAAAAGGCGCGTATCCCCTTTAACCACAACAGCCATAAATGAAAAAAAGAAGATTGACATACCCCCCAAAAACAGCACACAGAAAAAATCAATCGAAATAGCCTTATTGTGTGCGTTTGGAGCTTAGATGACGACATTGCCCTTTGCCAGCGAATCTTGTTTCATGTGATGACTCAAAAGTGGTACCACAAAGCCTGAATATACACAGAGTTCGCAACCCGCAGCTGAATGAAGCCGTTTTGTTTTTTTACTCCTACCCTTTCACCTACACTACAGGTGGGGATCGTGTGAACTCACTCACTGCCTCTGTTACCACACTTAACACTTACCACCTTCCACCTTTTCACCTTCCAGGTGGGAAGTAAGAAAGTTGGCTTCATTCTTAGCAAGTTCGGTAGGCTGTGAAGAAATCACTCTTTGACATTTGGGTGGTACTAAGTGTTACGTGCCATCTCAAATAGCATCACTAAAGCAGTTGACATTTTGGAAAAAGCCTGGCTGAAAGCAAGTTGTTGCACAGAAAAGAGATGCCTTTTACAGATGAAAGGGCTCCTTATGTTCTTCTGTGGAAAAGGACACATTTCTCCTTTGATGAGTTCTGCACCAATCTTCCTGGTGACATTCAACGTTGCTGGGTGCGACACATACTAACACGAGGCAACCACAAAGTCGTAAAGGAAACTTTTAATAGGCCTAATCATTATTATTAGGTACTTTATAGTCACAGAGGCGTCTCTGTGAAATTCGGGTTGCTCCCACCTGGAGAGCGCGTCGCAGCCAGAGGCGCGCCACCGATTTTTTTTATATTTTATTTTCAAGCGATTTTTGTCACTGATGAGGGGGGGGGGGGGGGGGGGGGGGGGGATTTTGACCAAATGACAACTTTTTCGTTGCCACTGGGTTTATCGTATGCTAAGTGCATGGGCACACGGGACCTCGGTTTATCGTCTCATCCGAAAGACTCCACGTTCAGACCGTTAAGGCCTAGTGCAGAATGAGAGGAAAAAATCCCCTGTACCCAGGTTCGAACTCGGGTTTACTTGACACGAAGCGAACGCGATACCACTGTGCCACTCTACACCTGTATGCTTTCATTTTGAGTTTCTCCCCTCCCCCAAAGTTTGTAATGATCATTCTATGCGCGAAATATTAGAATAGTGTTTCGTGTTGGTTTGAGATGCTTTGGGGAAAGTTCTGAGGGAAATCATGTTACCATTGCAACCCACCTTGAGAGAAACCTTATCAGAATAGTTCAAATGTGCACAGATTGTCTATTTTTTAAATTTTAATTAGTGTCTTTTCTTTCATAAACATGTAAATCCAAGGATAGCCCTTGTTCGCTTTCTTTTATTTCTTGTTATTTATTATTATTCCCCCAGGACTGGGTGAAAAAAAAGCTCATCTCATGTTCCCTGGCTAAATAAAATTTCGTTATCGTTTTCGTTTTGGATTTCTAAACCAACTTTTGAATATCGATTTTGTTTAGATGATGAACAAAATAGCAAATGCTTGGTTTTTTTTTTGCGCTATAATGAATTATATTTCTTTTGTTTTTGGACGTTTGTGAGGCATCTTGGAAAATCACACTGTTCTAGCCTCTTCTGCTTTTGCGTCCCCAGGCCATACGGCCATAATGGGTGATATACGGTATGTGTCCGGTTTTCAGTTTTCACTGGTCTCACCGCTGCATTCAGCCGACACCTTCTGATTTCGGAGGAATTCAAAGGAGAAAGTCTGTTCTAACCATTTATGCAAAAGAATCGTCTTCATAATTTCCACAGGTCTCACCGCTGCATTCAGCCGACACCTTCCGATTTCGGTGGGATGCAAAGGAGAAAGTCTGTTTTAACCATTTACGCAAAAAAATCGTCTTCACAAATATGGAAAAAAATGAGAACTTCATTATAACAGGCCTAATTTCTATAAACAATTATTCATTAGTTGCAATGTGGAGGTCATCGTTTACAATAGTTAACAGTGGATACAGAAAGGAGGAGAAATAGACAACCAATGTATGTGTGGATCTTAAGGGAGAAAAACTCAACACAACGTATGTATGTGTGGATCTTAAGGGAGAAAAACTCAACACAACGTATGTATGTGTGGATCTTAGGGGAGAAAAACTCAACACAACGTATGTATG
>CM065683.1:70283901-70303901 GCA_017654935.2 Phymorhynchus buccinoides
ATAAACTTTGAGATTTAGAGGTTCGTTCTGATGTTTTTGTCTTGAAGTAATTACCATGCTTTTGGTTTTTGTAGGGTGGATGACCATCAGGTTTTGGTCACACCAGGCAGAAACATCATTTAAAGCTGTTTGTAATGAGGTTTGAATGGAGGATAAACAAGCTGCACTAGAGTGGAGGGAGGAGTCGTCAGCAAACACATCGCATGAGACACTTTCATCTGATATTGAAAGGGGTAGGTCATTAATAAATAAACAGAACAGGAGGGGTCCTAAAACAGATCCTTGCGGCACACCAGTCTTAATTATCTTATTATATGAAACTGCACCATTACTTAGGACAAACTGTGTTCTGTTAGTAAGATAGGATGTAAAAAAAGAAACTGTATTTTCGTCCTGCAGGTATAGTGCTAGTAATAATATTTTATGATTCACAAGATCAAATGCCTTCTTAAAGTCAAGAAATACAGCACCTGTCATTTTGTTTCGGTTAATTGCTGAAAGCCATGTATCACAGAGACGAAGACGGCAGTTTGACAAGAATGGTGATGCCGAAAGAGATTGAGGATGGAAAAGATTGTTGAGATACTGCATTAGATGTTTATGAACATGTTTTTCAAGAGGTTTAGATAGAACTGTAAGAATAGAAATGGGTCTAAAGTTGAGGTCAGACATCTTTGGATTTAGGCAGTGGTATAACTTTTGCTGATTTTAAACCAGGTGCTTATTCCAGGCATGTGTTATATATGGTGTAAGAGGTTCTACTACGTAGGGAGTGCAAGTTTTAAGAGAGAGCTACTGATTTTGTCTGGTCCCATAGATTTTTTATTTTTCAATTTTGCGATAAGGGAGCCACTTCGTGAACAGCAAGTGAAGGTATTTTAAATGCAACCAGTTTTATGTTAATTACAAAAGTTTGAAGAGAGGACGAAGGACAGTATTCGTTTTCGGGGTGTGTTGGGTCATACCCCTATAGAATCTGCTATGTGTATAAAGTGATTATTGAATGAGTCTGGCGACCAATCAAAGCTATTTGAGTGAATTGTGCTTGGACTTATTTGTGATGTTGTTGATGGCTCGCCATAATGTAGATGTGTCACGATTTGTTGATATCATTTTATTGAAGTGCTGTTTTCCAAGAGTCCCTCGAGATCAACTTTATTTCTTAGCTTTTTATATTCTAAGTTTGTTTTCAAGTGACAGTTGCTTTTGTGCTTTAATGTCAGTTGGTAGCGAATCAGTCTTTTCTTTCAAGTAATATATATTCATGTTTAGAACGCGCCCGTTGTTTCATAGTTTCAGCTATTTCTGGAGTGAGCCATCGGGGAAGGGTGGAACTTTTAACTCTTTTTGTTCTAAGAGGCGCGTGTTTCTCAATTACTGCTAGAAAAGTTGCACAAAACACATCTAGTGCTTGGATGGGACATGAAAAATTGAAAACATTGTTAAAATGCGCCATGTTAAGATCTTGAAAAAATGCGAATTTATCAAAGTGTTTAAAGGATCTATAGTGAATAGTAGTGTGGCCTTTAGTTTGAAGTTTAGGGGGTCTAGTAATCCACGTGCATTTTACAGGGGAGTGGTCACTAATACATTTGGAGTCTAAAACATTGACATCAGTGACTAAGGACGTGTTGTTTGAGTAAATGTGGTCAAGAAGTGTTGCTGAAGTGTAGGTGACTCTAGTAGCCGTGGAGATAAGCTGCTGAAGGCCAAATAGAGCAGTAGTTGAATGCAAGGAATTTTGGGGCTTAAACAAATCATAATTAAAATCCCCTAATAACAGGATATTGCTGTTGTTTACTTTAATATTATCCATCATGAGAGAGAAGAGAGAGAGAGAGAGAGGGGAGAGAGAGAGAGAGAGAGAGAGAGAGAGAGCCTAGAGAGAGAGAGAGAGAGAGAGAGAGAGGGAGAGAGAGAGAGAGAGAGAGAGAGAGAGAGAGAGAGAGAGAGAGAGGGAGAGAGAGAGAGAGAGAGAGAGAGAGAGAGAGAGAGAGAGAGAGAGAGAGAGAGAGAGAGAGAGAGAGAGAGAGAACTCGGAAATATTTTAATGACTTAGGCCAGCAGCCCCTATCATAACAAGGAAACACTAATACAGAACATACACAACATCAGCACATAGTTTTCAATATCAACATCACAACACGCGCGCACACACACACATGCACACACACACACACACACGCACACGCACACATGGCACACACACACGCACGCACACACGCGCGCACACACACACACACACACACACACACACACACACACACACACACACACACACACTCTATAACACAGTCCCTTCAGCACACTAACACAAGTGCGCATACACATACGCACACCCTCACGCGGGGAGAGAGATAGAGATAAATAGATAGATAGAGAAAGAGAGAGAAATAGAGACACAGAGATAGAGAGAGAAAGAGAGAGAAAGAGAGACAGAGAGAGAGAGAGAGACAGAGACACACAGAGAAAGAGTCAACTCTTTCATTTCTTTAGGGCTAATAATGCTTAACAGTGCTTATTCATGTTGTAAATGGTGGAATGCTGTCATTGATTATTTCAACGAAAACTGCCTGGCTATGATTCCAGACATATTAAGCACCAAAGCAAGAAAAAAAAAGAGAATAGGAAAAGAGAGTCCAGATTCCTCTGTCATCAGCAAAGCCTCTAAGGTACCATCCATCATCCATCAACGCTGACAACTCTGAACGGTTTTCATCACAAGCATAAATCAAAAGAACCAAATCAAACCTCCAAATCTCGTGACAACAAACCCCCGCCGAAAAAGTTTCTTTCATGACGCATTTTTTTGCTTTCGTTATTCGGACAAATAATATATATATATATATATATATATACACACGATCTTTCACCTTTGCCAAACAAATCGGGGGTTATATGCTAGAAAGTGCTATCATTCTTCTTTAGTGAAAGCAGAGAGGTAGTATCATAAAAAATAAAAAATAAAATAAGACTGATAATTCTTCTTCTTCTTCTACGTTCCCAGGTCATATGGCCATAATGGGTAAGGTACGTATGTGTCCGGTTTTGGGTTTTGACTGGTTCCCCCGCTGCGTACAGCCGACACATTCCGATTTCGGAGAAGCTCAAAGGAGAAAATTAGTTGGGAGATTCTTTTTTTTTTTTAAAAGGCAAGAGAATGGACCAATAAGTCAGAAAGATAGCAGGCCTAGATGACAGAAAGCAAAGGGAAAAGGCAAAATCAAAGAGAGTGACAGATTTTACAAGCACAGAACTTCCAGAAGGTGGGGGAACGTTTTGCACGAAAGACCCCCCTGGTATCCCCACGGGGATGACTGAACTTCTGTCACTCACCAAAGAAAAATGACAAGACATTTGGGCACATAAATATACTGTCTATAGTAAACGCCAGTAATGGCGTGATCTCTCCACTGTATCTCCTCTCATTGTCTGCTTCACTCATCCACCCAGCCACCCGCCCATCCACCCATCCACCCGCCCATCCACCCATCCATCCATCCACCCATCCAGACAGACTTACTTTTCTCTCTGGAATCTCTACGAAAGCATCTCGATTTTTCTTTCAAAAAGCTGTATTTTCTGAGAAAGTCTTCTATCTCCTCGTCTATTGCTCTTATCAAAAGAAACCGGTGTAACCGAGTTTCAGCAACCCCCCCCTCCACTTTCCCTTAAGTCTTTTGGTCTCTCCACCCCACCCATGTTTTTGTTCTCGTCCTGATCCCGTGTATGTCCCCCCCCTTTTCTTTCTCTACCATTCCCTTAATTAATTTTTGGCCGCCAGCCATTTTTCAGCCAAACAAATATCATGACACTTAACTGGGTAGAGTCAAAAGGTTTCCTGCAATATTCGGAATTCGTCTGTGATATGTACAACATTAGGCCTATCCTTACCTCCCAAATTAAAAATAATAGGGTCTTCAGATATCAGGCCCTGACTTGATGCCTTTTATTGACATTGGTGTTAAACCATTGTGGTGCATACATGCGACATTGGCGGTGAAAGGGTTTTAAGAATTAACGTTACATCAAAAACGAAGAAACAAGCCCCAAAAAACAGAGCAAGAAAAACCAAAGCAAAAACGTAAATAAAACAAACAGTGCCTAAATTAAAAGAAAAACAACACCAGGAAAATACGGTATTAAAAACCAACAAAACCAACAAACTACTGCAGTGAGAGCCAGAGGTAACATTTGGGGTGGATGCAAATTATAGATTTTATTCCCTGGATTTCTCCCCTGTTTCGCTCGTTAGCTTTTAGAACTGCATCAAAAAGCACTGTGTTCCCCAAATAATAAGATGGTAGCTTCAATGGCACAAAGTGCTACAGTCAAACCCGGTTATAAGAAAATCGAAGGGAGATAATTTTTTGCTTTCTTATATAATAAAAGAAGCAAAGAAAAAACGAAGACAGGCCCAAGCACAATCAGATTCTTCAGGGCTCACTGTACATAAACAAATATATAATAAAGCTAAAACAATTGTGACTTTCTTGACAGATCAGGCAAAAACGATGTACTACAGTACCAAAATTGCAGCGGCAAGATCTAGTAAAGAACTGTATTCTATTACAAACAAACTGTGTGCAAGGGTTAAACCTACCAAACTTCCGACTGTTTACCCCCCACCATCATTGCCATGTGTGTTTTCTGATTTCTTTCATTCCAAAATTAAGAACATTAGGAAAGAGCTTGACTTGCAGCCCACTGTCTCCCACCCCCTAGGCAAAGATTTTGTAGGCTCCCCTCTTGTTGCTTTTTCTCCTGTGTCTGAGAAAGATGTCTTTGATGTTTTGAAAAGATCTGCCCCCAAGACGTGTGACCTTGACCCTTTACCAACCCCTTTGTTGTATGAATGTCTTGATGTTGTTGTGCCTGTCATGACTCAGATCATAAACGACTCTTTACTGAGTGGTGTTTTCCCTGACCTGTACAAAACTGCTCTTGTTAAACCCTTGATAAAGAAGCCTACCATGGATCATAATGACTTGAAAAGTTATCGGCCTGTGTCCAACTTAGCGTTTGTCTCCAAAATAATCGAGAAAATTGTCCTTGCACAATTGTCAGCAAACAATTTGTTCAACCCCCTCCAGTCTGCCTATCGACCTGCTCACAGCACTGAAACGGCTCTGACTAAAGTTCTCAACGATCTCCTCTTAGCTCTTGACAATGGAAAAGTGTCAGTCTTGACTCTCCTAGATCTGTCAGCAGCATTTGATACAATAGATCACACCATTCTTCTATCCCAGCTGGAACGTGTTTTTGGAATCCATTCTACAGTTCTACAGTGGTTCTCCTCATATCTAACAAATCGCTTTCAGACTGTCTTGATCAACAACTGCAGTTCAGATCCGAAGTTAATTTCTTGTGGTGTACCTCAGGGATCTGTATTGGGGCCAATTCTCTTTGTCCTGTACACTGCTCCTCTCTCTGATGTTTTTGCTAGTCACTCTGTTATTGACCATTCCTTTGCTGATGATACCCAGCTTCAAAAATCGGCAGAACCTACCCAACTTGACAGCGCTATTCAGTCTATGGAATCCTGCCTTCATGATGTCAAATCCTGGATGACATGCAACAAATTAAAACTTAATGATGACAAAACGGAAGCTCTGATTGTTTCCTGTCAGCGTATGTCTGCAACTATCTCTCTTCCAGAAACTCTTACAGTTGGCAATGCTTGTGTTCAGTTTTCTAAGTCAGCAAAGAATCTCGGAGTTACCCTCGATTCAAATCTTACAATGCATAAACAGGTTATTAATCTCATACGTTCCATCAATTATGAGCTCAGACGAATCAGTGCTGTTCGACACTTTCTGTCTGTTGCAGCCACGAAAACTCTTATTTCTGCCTTTATTCTTTCCCGCATTGACTATTGCAACTCTCTTCTCTGTGGCTGTCCTCAGTATCTCCTGCAACGTGTTCAAAAACTGCAAAACAGTGCAGCACGCCTCACTCTCAAGATTCCACGTTCTGATCATATAACACCTCATCTTCGTAACTTGCACTGGCTTCCAGTAGAGGCTAGAATCAAGTATAAAATAGCTTGCCTTTGTTTCGGTGCTGTTCACTCCTCTGGTCCCGTCTATCTCTCCGAACTAGTAACTGTCTACACACCTGCTCGCTCCCTACGTTCTTCCTCTGACTGCTGCACACTCAAGGTTCCTCGGGTCCACACGAAATCGTTTGGTGAACGATCCTTCTACTATTTAGCACCTCACTTATGGAATTCCCTCCCACAACATGTCCGCTCATCTGACTCTATCTCCGCCTTTCGCTCTGCCCTTAAAACTCACTTGTTTCGGACATATTATGATTGATTAGTGTTTGTGTGTGAGGGTGTGTGTGTGTGTGTGTGTGGGGGGGGGGGGGGGGGGTCCGTTTTATTGCAGAAATCTTGTAAAAAATGTATTTACAATTATTTTATAATTCGTATTTTGTATGTAGAATGTCTACGTCTTGTAAACTTTAAATGCTTGTAAATGAGGTAGAAGGGTATTTTTGTTTTTGCAAAATTTGTCTATTATAATTAGTCATGTAATTGGTATGTCGATGGCAGTATGATTTTATTTTAAGTTGCAGTATTGTATTCAAACTTGATTGAGAATGTGAATGTGGTCTCTATGTTTCTTCTTAGAATGTTCATCTTGTAACTATTTTACTCTTGTATAATTAATTGTGTGTGTGTGTGTGTGTGTGCATGCATGTGTGTGTGTGTGTGTGTGTGTGTGTGTGTGTGTGTGTGTGTGTGTGTGTGTGTGTGTGTGTGTGTGTGTGTGTGCGTGTGCAGATTCGGCTGTATCTTTCTATATTAAGGTTAGAGTGTCTGTGACGTAGCTGCTCTGATCGGTACATTTTCCTCTTTTAATGTTTGTTTATTGGTTTTACTGCATTTTTTGGAACATCCTTTCAGTTCATGCCCTAATTAAAAAAAATCGCTGATAAGAAAAGAACGCTTATAAAATGAACTGCAAACCAAACTCCCTTGTATGAAATCATTTTCTTATATCCGAGTTTACATCGTGGATGGGAAAACATTTTGAATTTGCTTTCTTATAACCGAGTTTTCTTATAAGCGGTTTTCTTATAAAAGAGCTTTGATAATACATAAGAAAGAAGGAAACAGAAACGGGGAAAATAAATTGCTTGCTTATAAGCGGGTTTTCTTATAAGCGAGTTGAAAATAAGCGGGGAAATGTATTTCTATTTTCCTTCTTAAGGAAATAGGAAAAAAAAAAGAACCATTGCAAAGGATGGGCAGGCTCACTTAGAGTATCTTTCTATATTAAGGTAGGCTACTCTAGTCTCACTACGGAGACAAACACAAAAGTACAGGCATTCGTACATTTTTCTTCTGTCTCAGCATTTATTTTGTACAGAATACTGAAGGAAAGCATGAAATTTAAGGAACAAAAATAACTCAGTTTGTCTTGCAATCAAGTGCCTGTGCAGGTAGAGTGTCTGTGACGTAGCTGCTCTGACGTAAATTTTCCTATTTTTTTGTTTGTTTTGTCTGCACTTTTTCGAACATCCTTTTAGTTCATGCCCTAATTTAAAACAAATTGCTTATAAGAAAATCAAACTCGCTTATAAGAAAATGAACTGCAAACCAACTCCCTTGTATGAAATCATTTTCTTATATCCGAGTTTACATCGCGGATGGGAGAACGAATTTGCTTCATTATAACCGAGTTTTCTTATAAGCAGTTTTGATAATACATAAGAAAGAAGGAGTTCTGCCGGGGAAAAAAAAAATGCTTTCTTATAAGCGGGTTTCTTATAAGCGGGTTCGACTGTAATGACAGACAGACAGACAGACTGACAGACAGACTGAAAGACAGACAGACAGACAGGCAGACTGACTGAAAGACAGACAGACCGACAGACCGAAAGACATTTGAAACATCG
The DNA here is from genome assembly GCA_017654935.2 of Phymorhynchus buccinoides. NCBI lineage: Eukaryota > Metazoa > Mollusca > Gastropoda > Neogastropoda > Raphitomidae > Phymorhynchus > Phymorhynchus buccinoides. The sequence goes on from CM065683.1 coordinate 70,291,810, forward strand.
TCGATGACGAAGCTTTAGCAACGCGGGTATTCAAGACCCTGGAAAAGAATAAGACTATTAACTGATCCAAATCTTTGCATTGTTCGAGAAGGGAATCAGAATCGTTGTGAAATTTTAGAGCCCGAAAAGATAAGAACAGGGTTGGGATATAAGCTATCCACAAAAAGTTAAGGATCACTTGCAAACTAATTCATAACTTTCCAAATAAGAAAGCCAATGCGTTGAATTTTGGCCAACATTTAATTCAATGCTTTAGTGATAACGATACACAATTGCCTTCAATTTCGAGCAATCGTTTGGTCTGTACATTTGATCAAAGTGGGTACGTATCGAAATTTGATTTCCCAAAGTCATTGAAATCACAAGACAGGGCATTCTGATGCTCCCAAAAGTTCAGTAATGCGTGTATCCGCCATGGCTGTTCTGGCACTCGACGCAGCGAGTCCTCATGGAGTTGACCAGGGTGGTGAAGATCCTCTGTGGAAGCGCCTGCCACTCAGCCTGCAGCATCTGGTAGAGGTGCTGGGCATCCCTGGGAGGGGGGTGGTTGCTCCTCACTTTGCGATCCAGCTCATCCCAGAGGTTCTCAATCGGGTTGAGATCGGGACTGCATGCTGGCCACTCCATTCTGTTGACTCCAGACTGCTGCAGGAAGTCGTTGACCACCCTTGCCCTGTGGGGGCGAGCGTTGTCATCCTGGTAGACAGCCGGCGGTCCCATCTGCTGCAGTGTAGGCACAGCCAGCGGTCGAAGGATCTCATCCCGGTATCGGAGGCCAGTCAGGTTACTCTGTACATGATACAAGGGTGTTCTGTGGTGAAGGCTGAAGGCCCCCCAGACCATTACAGAACCTCCACCAAAGGCCACCTTTTCTTGGACAGTGGCGTCAATAAAGCGTTCCCCTGGGCGCCTCCAGACCCTCAGTCGGCCGTCGTTGTGGTTCAGGGTGAAGCGTGATTCATCACTGAACAGGACCTGGGACCATTGCTGACGTGTCCACCTCACGTGACGTCTGCAGAAGGCGCGGCGTGCTGCCCTATGGGCTGGAGTTAAGCGTGGCCGTACAGCTGGGCGACGAGAACGGAGGTTAAACCCATGAAGGCGGTTCCGTATGGTCTGCTGGCTGATGTTGATGTTAGTAGCCACCCTCAGCTGCCTTCGAATGATGCTGGAAGAGGCTGTTCTTGTCTGCAGGGCTTGTCGTTCAATGAGACGATCTTCACGTGGAGTTGTCTTCTTCGGTCGACCAGATCTGCGTCTTTCATGGACCCTCCCAGTGGCTGTGAAGCGTTGAATCAGTCTGACAATGACCGAGATGGACACCTGAAGTCGCCTGGCCACTTCTCGCTTGGGAACACCATCTTGGAACCATGCAACAGCTCGTCCCCTATCCAACTCGCTCAATTTTCGTCGTGGAGGCATTGTCAAATCAGGCCTAATACTGGTGGTATGTCTTCTTATAAAGCCAAGCAAGAGACAGCATCTCACACATAAACAGCAGTGCTTGCACGTGCATAATGGTTTTTCCATCTGGCTTGTGCAATGTGTTCATGCAGAACGATCCAAAACAAGGTCCTTTTTCGCAAGTTTCCGCTTTTTCTTTTGCTGCCAAGCTCAGTAATAGAGAATCACGTGCAATTTTTCCACTAACACAACATCGCCCACTTACAGCTGAACAAGAATTCATAACAATTTGGCTTGACTAAGAAATAAATAACAGGAGCGAACGGAGTTTATTGCGCACCTGTTTTCTCATAGTGATCCTTAACTTTTTGTGAGTAGTGTAGTTTGATTATGCTCTATAGTTCTCCGTAGCTCTTTGTACTTTATAGGTTTTCTTTGTGAAACACTTAGTGGTTTTATTCAATTAGAGAACAAAAGAAAACAACATATTTTGTTAAACTATTTTGCAAAATATAGAGTGATTTTTTAATTTTATAGATCTTTGAAATATAGCAGAACATAATTATGTTTAAGCAAAGTTTATTTAGGCATCTAGAGTGTACTGGGATTTGCAAAAAAACAATTGTGTGTCATAAAAGTTCAGGGGGTGGACTTTCTCCTTTTGATAATAATTATGGACCCCAAAGAAAATAAATCCATACGTTTTGGTTTCACGAAGCGATTTGTTTCTCTTTGAATGTAGATTTCTTTAAAGGGCCACCTCTCCCCTCCCCCCTCGACGGATGAGTTTGTGTAAGAAACACGTCCAAATCACCAGGAAAACACCCTTTACAGAGATTGCAACACACACTTTGCTCTGGGTTCCTAGAAATCAAACCGTCAAATCGTCTATTCCTCCTTGGCGGAGGTGCTGGAAGTCAAATTCTGTCACCCAAAGAGAAGCCGTGTGCCGTCTCTTTTCTAATGGCCGCCTGCATTTAGACCAAATCGTTTGCACGAAATTTTCCCAATACAAGCCTTTTGTTATTTATATTTGTTTTATTTTATGCAGATTATCTAAAGGAGTTTCGCTCACAACAAAGGAAACAGCTCCATTTTGTTTTTTACTGCACTACAAAAAAAAGAAAAAGCTTCAACCACAATGAGTGTCCTCCACCCACCCCATCCAAAATGGCTACTCTCTCCAGCATCTCCGCCAAGGAGGAATCGCCGTTTTGACGGTTTAATTTCTAGGAAACGAGAGCAAAGTGAGTGTTCCGATCCTTGAAAAGGCTGTCTTTCTGGTGATCGCCACGTGTTAGGAATGTGAGTCAAATAAGAGAAGCATAATTCAACTTCTGATGTGGAGATCACAGAAGGCAACTTCTGATGTGGAGATCACAGAAGGCAACTTCTGATGTGGAGATCACAGAAGGCAACTTCTGATGTGGAGATCACAGAAGGCAACTTCTGATGTGGAGATCACAGAAGGCAACTTCTGATGTGGAGATCACAGAAGGCAACTTCTGATGTGGAGATCACAGAAGGCAACTTCTGATGTGGAGATCACAGAAGGCAACTTCTGATGTGGAGATCACAGAAGGCAACTTCTGATGTGGAGATCACAGAAGGCAACTTCTGATGTGGAGATCACAGAAGGCAACTTCTGACGTGGAGATCACAGAAGGCAATTTCTGATGTGGAGATCACAGAAGGCAATTTCTGATGTGGAGATCACAGAAGGCAACTTCTGATGTGGAGATCACAGAAGGCAACTTCTGATGTGGAGATCACAGAAGGCAACTTCTGATGTGGAGATCACAGAAGGCAATTTCTGATGTGGAGATCACAGAAGGCAACTTCTGATGTGGAGATCACAGAAGGCAACTTCTGATGTGGAGATCACAGAAGGCAACTTCTGATGTGGAGATCACAGAAGGCAATTTCTGATGTGGAGATCACAGAAGGCAACTTCTGATGTGGAGATCACAGAAGGCAATTTCTGATGTGGAGATCACAGAAGGCAACTTCTGATGTGGAGATCACAGAAGGCAACTTCTGATGTGGAGATCACAGAAGGCAACTTCTGATGTGGAGATCACAGAAGGCAACTTCTGATGTGGAGATCACAGAAGGCAACTTCTGATGTGGAGATCACAGAAGGCAATTTCTGATGTGGAGATCACAGAAGGCAACTTCTGATGTGGAGATCACAGAAGGCAACTTCTGATGTGGAGATCACAGAAGGCAACTTCTGATGTGGAGATCACAGAAGGCAACTTCTGATGTGGAGATCACAGAAGGCAACTTCTGACGTGGAGATCACAGAAGGCAACTTCTGACGTGGAGATCACAGAAGGCAATTTCTGATGTGGAGATCACAGAAGGCAACTTCTGATGTGGAGATCACAGAAGGCAATTTCTGATGTGGAGATCACAGAAGGCAACTTCTGATGTGGAGATCACAGAAGGCAACTTCTGATGTGGAGATCACAGAAGGCAACTTCTGATGTGGAGATCACAGAAGGCAACTTCTGACGTGGAGATCACAGAAGGCAATTTCCTTCTTCTTCTTTCTTCTTTTTGGGTATGGATGACAGAGAATGTAACGTTTTGTCAGTTGTTATCTTTCTATGGTTCGCAGAAGGGAGTTTCTTTCTTGATCACACATCACATGTTGCCTTTCTTTGATACATGCACATCATTTTACTTTAGATCGTAGTATATTTATGCGTTTGAATGGGCCTATGCAGATAACGACTTTCGTCTATAACTTAATACAGTTCTTTGTGTGTGCGCATAACAGTATTTCCTTTTAAACGAAGAGGATGCTTTTTTATGCTAATGATGACTGCTTAAATATGTGAAGATTGTTTTAATTGTCATAATGTACGCGTCATACTTAATTTTCTATGTGTAGATGAAAGTTAGTGTTGGTATTAAAAAAATAATAGCCCTGTATAGTTGTATAATCATATATTCAACAGATTGAAAAAGAAGACATGTAAACCACTTACATTTTGCAACCCATGTATTATTACTTCTCAAAAAATGTCCAACCCATGTATTGTTACTTCCCAAAAAATGTGCAGCCCATGTATTATTACTTCTAAAAAAATGTGCAACCCATATATTTTTACTTCTCAAAAAATGTGCAACCCATGTATTATTACTTCTCAAAAAATGTGCAGCCCATGTATTATTACTTCTCAAAAAATGTGCAGCCCATGTATTATTACTTCTAAAAATATGTGCAACCCATGCATTATTACTTCTCAAAGACGTGCAAAGAAATGTAGTAATATTAGCCGTAACAAGGGAGAGGGTAACAATGTAGAGATGTCATGATTTGTTCCTATAAGTAAAACGGTATGAGATCGATTTATTAGAAAAAGGCCAGACCTTTTCACTTTCATTTTGAGTGCAATCAAAATATAGTCATATTCTAAAACAGAGTGTGTAACAGTATTGATCAATACAACCTTCATAATATCATACATTTAACATAAAAAAGAATATCTATGGGATAACTCCGATCAAAGGAGACGCTTGGAAATGACGTCTATGAAACATTTTAACAAAATCCTAAAACTGGGCTATAGATGATCGATGTTACAGATCATGAAATGTTAGAATCAAGCACGCACACGGAAGTCTGTCTACATTTCAATGAAGATGACAAATTGAGTGCAGTACCTTTTAGAGATCAACGTAAAACTGGTGGGTACAGAAAACAAGGTACCTGTGTCAGGGAAAACTCCAACGTTTCGTGCCTTAGGCACTTAGTCATGAAATGAAGACAGCAAACAAAGTTGACAGGTTGTAGATTTTCTTCTTGTGAGCACAGTTCACACTCAGTCCAAAGGTCAGTGGGAGAGAAATAATGGGCGTAGTGGAAACAATAGTTATGAAAAATAAAACTGGAAAGGTATTTTAATCTAATCTCAAATTCGAGGTTTTAAGGCTCGGCTACACGTCAACTAATATCGTACGACTGTACGATACGATTCGATCACGTGGTCTCGAAGCGCGAATCAAATTTGTTCTTCAAGACCACGTGATCGAATCGTATCGTACAGTCGTACGACATTAGTTGACATGTAGCCGAGCCTTTCGGGGTGGCCTACAAAACAATAACAAGACATTTGTCTTCCTAAATAAGGCGTAGTTATGACATTTCTTACACTTGCAAACATTGTTTTTATGTCTGAAAGAGAAAAAGGGGAAAAGCAGAAAAGGAGAAATAGGCAAAGAAAGAAGCGAGAAAGACAAGAGAACGAAATGGTAGGCAAGATCACCGAGGTTACTTGTCACGTCGGTACTTTCATCTCTGGTTACATAGCAGAACACATCATCTCACATCCTGACTCTTCTAGCGACACTGTAAACAATATGCACCGAACGTTTGATGTTGAAAAAATATACGCCCCCTCACTTTCAATATACACGAACTACAAGTAATCCAAACGGGAAAACAAGTTTATGGATAGATCCGGATGGGAATTGATGGGAGGGGGGGTATTTGTTGGTCCCACCAACACCGGTGATGGATTGTCTGGCCCAGTTCTAATCACGGGAGCTGCCCTGCGTGGAACTTTTGATCCCCCTGTCGGGAGGTGCCGGGGAAGGAAATTTGCCTGACGTGAATATCCGAGGAGACATCGATGATGAAAAATGGGCCAGCTCAGACAGAATCTCCGTTCGTTGGATCAAAGCTACTAACGCACTTGCGCTGCGCGGACAGACAGGCAGACAGGCAGGGCGCCGACAGACAGGCAGGCAGGCAAGCAGGCAGACACTAAGAAAGATAGACCCAGTGTTTGTGCACATATAATCACACACATAACATGCGCGCGCGCATGCACGCACGTGCACACACACACGTACGTACGCGCGCGCGCGCGCGCACACACACACACACACACGCACACACACACACACACACACACACACACACACGCAAGTACACACACACACGCACACACACACACACACACACACACACACACACACACACACACACACACACACAAGCAAGCAAACACACAAATGCACGCATGTACACACACACACGGACGGACGCGCGCGCACCCGCGCGCGCGCACGCACACACACACACACACACACACACACACACACACACACACACACACACACACACACACACACACACACACACACATGCACACAATCAAGCAAACAAACACACAAATACAGGCACACATGTGTGCGAGTGTAGACATACGCTCTTAAAAGATTGTAATGTACTTAGAAAGTTTTGCTTGCGTGTGCTTGTGGATGTAGAAAACTTGAACTTTATTTTTCAAGGATAAAGAGTTTAGGCAGCGCCTAGTCTTCCAATCTGTCCTTGATACATATGAACATAGAACACAAACGTGGCGAGGCATACTATTACACATAAAGGTAGCGAAGCAGGTGATATAATACAAACATTGAAGAAGAAGAAGAAGAAGAAGAAGAAGAAGAAGAAGAAGAAAAAGAAGAAGAAGAAGAAGAGAGAGAGAGAGAGAGAGAGAGAGAGAGAGAGAGAGAGAGAGAGAGAGAGAGAGCGAGAGAGAGAGAGAGAGAGAGAGAGAACATTTATCAAGTTTCAAGGTTTATCAATTATATTGTCTTAATTGATAAATGGTTTTTTTCAAGTTGTGATTTTATGTATGACACTAATAACTATATCATTATGTGCTTTGATTAATCTATGTATGTCGAATCTTTTAATATTTAATATGATATAAACTATATGTGCGTTTTTGTGTGCAATTCATATGTGTTGAATCTTATGATTTGTAATGTCTTTATAATACCTTTGTAAAGCGCGATGTGCCCACTGTGGGGTATCGCGCTATATAAGTATGTTAATTCACAATAATATATAGGAGATAAGTATCCCCTATTATTATTATTATTATTATTATTAGAGAGAGAGAGAGAGAGAGAGAGAGAGAGAGAGAGAGAGAGAGAGAGAGAGAGAGAGAGAGAGAGAGAGAGAGAGAGACAGACAGACAGACAGACAGACAGAAACAGAGACAGAGATACAGATATATTCTATACACGTGCACTTGTAATTTGTTGTCATCGCGGAAGATCATCCCAATTTCTTAAGTGTCTAATCGATTTATATAGGAATAATAATAATAATAATAATAATAATAATAATAATAATAGTAATGATAATAATAATAGTAGTAGTACATTTATGTAGCGCTTTACCTCAAATGAGCCCAAAGCGCTTTACAATCGTATATTCACCAGCAAGTAGACAACAAAAATAGTGTTTAAGAATGACACAAACCAGCAACAACGCATATACAAAGCAACTCTCTCACACACGCAGACTGACACACACACATGCATGCATACACATACATGCACACACATACACATGGGTGCACACACAACATACAAAACCAAAACACACACAAGCACACACGCACGCATGTACGCACACATGCATGCTCACACACATATACAACACCTGCTAAATTAAAGCTGTCGGTTTCATCTTTTTTCTGCCTACACCTCTTGGAAACTATTGCACAAGTCTATGTGAAACCTCTTGGAGACATAATATTCAATACTCAGCCTGGACTAGTGAGCAAGTTTTGTGACAGAAGCAGTGGATGACAATATGATCAAATCTCAGCAGAGTAAGTGTAAGAGAGAGAGAGAGAGAGAGAGAGAGAGAGAGAGAGAGAGAGAGAGAGAGAGAGAGAGAGAGAGAGAGAGAGAGAGAGAGAGAGAGAGAGAGAGAGAGAGAGAGAGAGAGAGAGAGAGAGAGTTCAGACTTTAGATACTTTATTTTACAAGATAAGAATTTAGGCTCGGCCTATGCTTCCATTCTGTCCTTGGGTCTAAGCATGCAACACATAACTAATACTATAAATGAACATAATACTAATACAATAAAATAATGAACATAATGCTAATATTATAAATGAGCATAATACTAATACTATAAATGAAAAGAGAGAGAGAGAGAGAGAGAGAGAGAGAGAGAGAGAGAGAGAGAGAGAGAGAGAGAGAGAGAGAGAGAGAGAGAGAGAGAGAGAGAGAGAGAGAGAGCGCGCGCACGACTTTGACTATTTTTGGATGGTGATTGTCACATTTTGTGCATAAAAGGTTTTATTTTTTTCTCTCATGTGTGTAAGGCTAAATCTGTTCACTTCTTTTTCTTTTTATCGACTGAATTCTTCTTGGAAATAATCAGAAGGAAAAAAAAAATAAAAAATAATCAACCCCCCTCTTCTTTCCCATTCCTGAACATCGAGAATGAGATTTGCACACCTTAAAATCCTTAACCTGCTTTAGTTTTGGCTTCAAGATTCAAGATTCAAGACTCGTGTAATCCTTTCACCCCAGTTAGGGTGTGGAGGATACTACACAAAACAACAATGATACAGTGGGTCACATTATCAAACAATAATAAGAAATCAAACACATTTTGAGAATAGAAATGACGTATCACATATTTAAGTCAGAGTAACAAATATGTGTTTTTGGAAGTAGATACATTATTCACATGGAATGTGTCTAAACGACTTTTGCCTGCTTTATGAATGTACTCAATTTAAGCTGTGCTTTCTTGTTTGCAAAGGGTTTCGAACCCCACAAGTATGGTTTTGTATTTTGTGTGTCAAATTATTGTTCTTTATCCGTGTTCTTTGCCTGCTTTATGCCTTAGTTTTGTGTGCGTATCATATGTGTATGTGTGTGTAGGTCGGTGGCCTCACATTAAAATTCATTGAGTTCAGTGAGTTAATTTCTTTTTCTTCAAATGTTCAGCTCTCTGAGTTGTAGATACCTCTCCACCATACCCCCCCCCCCCCCCCCTCACCCTCCACACTTCCACTACCTTTTATGGGTGTAAGCGTGTATGAGGGTGTGTGTGATCAAAGTGGTGTGTGTGTGTGCGCGCACGAGAGAGAGAGAGAGAGAGAGAGAGAGAGAGAGAGAGAGAGAGAGAGAGAGAGAGAGAGAGAGAGAGAGAGAGAGAGAGAGAGAGAGTTATTGTTCTTTAATTTTTAATGTAAATAATGTAATACTGTATTTGTTGCCATTTTTGGCATGTTTATGAATTATTTCCCCTTGTCATGTTTTGCCCGAGGGCATGGTGTAAAAAAGCTGTCTCAGCTTATCCAATTTCCCTCATTAAAAAAGTTCGTATTCGTATTCGTATTCGTATTCGTATACCTTTCACCACGCACCCTTCCCCCTTTCATCCACCCAAGCCCTTCACCATTCACCACCGGTTATTATTTTCACCCACTAAGGACTCTTCACAGAGCAAAGAGGAAATTGCAGTAACTGATCGATGTTCCGCCAATAGCAGTGTTCTCCTCTTTGTGGCAGCTGATTAAACTGGCTTTGTGCGGTACCCCCTGTGCCTTCTTATTGTTGTTTCCTCTTTTGCTGCAGTGCTTTGCAGCTGTCTGCAGGAGTGCAGCAGCAGGCTTGGTGCTTGCTGCTGCTGTGTGTCTAACTAGGTTTTCAATGGCACCCGTCAGGAGAAGGCTATGAGGGGCGAAATCAAGGCGGCTAGCGCTTACACTCACTCCCTGTAGCCTTAAGGCAGATGGAGAAACACAAGGCAAATCTCTGTTTCTGTTTCGTTTTCTCTCTCTCTCTCTCCCTCCCCCCCCCCCCCCCTTTGCCCTCTTTCCGCTACCTTGCTGTCCCGTTTCGTCCCCGCCTCCCTGCGTGCTGCCAACAGCTCTCCTCCTCACCCCCACCACCCTGTCCCTTGTTCCTTCCACACTTCCCCCTTTCCCCTCCGCACTCCCCGATAGTGCTTGCAGCCACTCACTTGGTTTGCTTTTGTCACCTTTGTGTATCCATACTCACTTTCTTTTAAAGATCCACCAGATCACGTGTCAAAATCACGGGTTTCACGTGTTTTCCCTCTTATAGCTGGTAAGAAATCTTGTTTTGACCAGGTTTTACTCCCATACAAATGCCCCAAAATTGAATACGAAGCATAATTTTAAAGAGCAGCCTCAATTTCAAGTTGGGGGCATTCGTATATATGGGTCACAGCTACCCAGAAAACCCCCACCAAGGGACTTAATCGTGGTGGGTCAGTGTGTCTTTAACCCCACCAATGCCCATTTCTACCACCACTACCCCCTCCCCTCTCCCTGCAACAATGGAAACTCACCATGCCTTCCACTGAAAACAAGAATAACATCTGCCTTCCACTTTCTTTCAACCAGTTCTGCTGACGAGTCTAAGACACGAAACGTCGGCCTCCCAATCTCCAGGCGCCTTGATCTACTTGCCAGTTTATGTTCACACCTTTGGTCAATGAGAGACTTAGTGCGATGTTTCACACGCCAGAGGGCATGACGCTCGTGTGGGGCTAATCCTCTCTATATTATTAGTTGGGGATGACAGTGAGTGGTCCTACCATCACTCTCACTACGCCCAAGTAAGAAAACCGCGTGATAAGCCCCTAGTGCATTGGTGCCCTCTGGCGTGAAAAATATCGCCATAGGTTGACCATTGTACAGCAGTCGTGCTCAGTGTCAATGGGAGTAAGTACGTTTGCATTGCCTCGAACCCGAGTTCCGTCTGATGGGGTTGAGATACTAAGCAGGCCCTGTAGTCATGAGGGCGTCTTAAACATTCAAAACGGGGATTAGCATGACAAACAAAAAAAATGATGGTGAGGAAATTCTGACCCGTAAAGGAAGTCATCATCTTCTTCTTGCATATAGCATCCTCCATCAACAATTTGATGGGGAGGCCTGGACAGGGGGTATGGAGTTGACTCCGTTGAGACAACGGAAGGGTGAGGACTGGAGGAATGAGGGGGGTGGGTGGGGGGGGGGGGGAGGGTCATTGAGGAGCTTTCGAACGTATGTTCTTCGTCGGCAGGCAGTTGAGAAGAGAATGGCAGATTTGGACCAGGAAGGAAATCAGGTGGGAGTTGGGTGGGTGGGGTGGGTGGGTTAGGAGGGGGGGGGGGGGGGGGAGGGATTGTGGCGAATGGGAAGGTGAGCACACATTGTGCCTGCTGACGAAGAACATAAGTTCGAAAGCTCCTCAATAACTTCCTCTACAGGTCAGAATGTCCTCCTCCTCATTGTTGTGTTTGTCATCTTGACAGGATGTACTGGTAGTCACCATTTTCAACAACTTCAGGAGATTAGTATGTAAATTAGGCTAAACAGCCAATCGTTTTGGGAGTTTAGTCTAATTTACATACTATTCCCTGTGTTGACCGTCTAATTCGCACTAATGACTACAGTACTCTAGGAAGGATCAGGGGAACACTGACATAACTTTCATTGAACTTTCACGTGATGGTCAATGAATCTTTCCTTTGCTTGTTTGTTCTTTTTTTTTGCTGCCAAATAAACGCGTTTTTTGTTGTTGACATTAATGCTGTTAATTCTGTCTGTCAATGTCACACGAAATAACGGGCATCACCATTGTCGCAGTCGGAGCAATAATATAAAGTCTTAATAATAATAAGAAAACATTTATATAGCGCTGTACCTAAAATGAGCCCAAAGCGCTTTACAGCCAAGTGTTCAACAATAAGCAGACAACAAAAATAGTATTCAAGAATGGCACAGCCAGCAACAATATATGCATGTAGCAGCACACAGAGACAGACACAGACACACACAGATACCCCCACATACACACAGTAACACACACACACGAGCGCGCATGCAAGTATGCATACA
>CM065683.1:70308901-70313901 GCA_017654935.2 Phymorhynchus buccinoides
TTCGTCTCATGGGCAAATTTGACTGAAGGCTGTTTTTTATTTCATGAGATAATTGGGGTGGGCTTCTTACCCGCCCATAGCTTTTTACACCCGTCTTCCCCTACCCGTGCATGGTAAACAGATTAATAACCGAAGCACACATTAGAATGCCAAGCCACAGAATCCCCATCCGGTAGGGTATTCACGAGTACATCTTAGACAGCCAACACGAGTAGCAGTATGTAAATTAGGCTAAGCAGCCAATCGTTTTGGGAGTTTAGTCTAATTTGCATACTACTACCCGTGTTGACTGTCTAACACGCACTCGTGACTACAGGGCCCGAAGCAAGAGTTGAATCTAAGCTTAAGTCCAGTATGAAGCAGGTGGCGTTTTAAGGGTTAAACCGTTCGACCAGACGTCCATGCTCTTCATTGTAAACTACAGGCGGAAGAAAAGGATGGAAAGGAGCGATCCACTCGACACATCTGGCGTGCAGCCATCAGGTTATAAACGATTTGAATTTCATGCAAGACAAGATACATTTTACAGATTGAACTCTCTCTCTCTCTCTCTCTCTCTCTCTCTCTCTCTCTCTCTCTCTCTCTCTCTCTCTCTCTCTCTCTCTCTCTCTCTCTCTCTCTCTCTCTCTCTCTCTCTCTCTCTCTCTCTCTCTCTCTCTCTCTCTCAATATATATATTATGGTTTTTTTTCTTCATGTGTTATTTTGTGTCTGTTTTTTTTGTATTCTATTTTGGTCAAGCCATCCTCTCTCTGTCTCTACTCCTTCACGTACAATACAGCTGATCGATTATCATTGTCACGTAGAGTCAGGGTATCACCCAAGTATCTTCCAGTTAATTTTGGACTCGGTCTTGATGATGATTTTGTTTAATAAAGAGGTTCTGATTTATCATTTATTCATCGGACACTGTTTACGATCGGATTGTTGCGAAATATAACAGTAGATTTTGTGTTTTAAAGATAAAATGGATCATCTTTCTGATGATTTGTAAAGAATATTGTTTGTAACCACCTCCTTTCACCATTAGAACCCGGGCCGGACCTGGGGTACATTTGATGGGGGGGGGGGGCACAAAAAGGGCGGGGGTCCATAGGCCCCAAGTGGTATCCAGAGGCAACGCCCCCCTGAAGCTGAAATGCCCAAACCCCCTTTGAATTGTACCTAACAACAATGATACCCTTTCACTCTTTCTTTCTCTTTCTCTCGCTCTCCCTTTTTTGTTGGCGGGATGAGGGGGTGGGGGTGGGGGTGAGGGAGTGACGGAGCCCTGGTACCCCCCCCCCCCTCCCCTGGATCCGGCTCTGCACTCGTATAAAGTAATTGCCGCAAAAGTAGCCTAGTTTTTTTGGCCAAACGATTTCCCTTCTCGAATACAAAATACCAACTACCCAGAGAAGGCTCTATGTCAGAGGCTCAGAGCCATGAATAAATCGAAATTGTAACTGATTTGTCTCTCTTGGATGAGGTCTGTACTGTGTCAGTGCCCCCCAGTTCGTTCATCAATCACCCGTAGGATTATCGGTGATGTTGCCTTTCCCTTTCTGACTGTGACAAGAGCCAAGAGATTTGGGATATTGACCGAGCCACGACCTGACTTCATTCCCTATTTACCCCGAGTCTTGTTGCTGTCGGATGATATCTCTGTGGTAATATCTTGCCCCCCCCCCCCTTTCCCCCGCAATAACTATAATATTTTGTGTTGATGTCATGTTTTTCTTTTATCGTTGCCTCAGACGTCTATATATTGTACTTAGTATTTTTTTTTATAGTCGTTTCTAATTTGATGGAAATGCTTGATGTTAGTGAAGGATTCTTTCATTTTTCATTTTTGTTTTTCTTGTTTGCAGATGTTATAGTCATCTCCAGTGTTATAAAAAATAATAGCGAAAGCATTGAATCCTATTTCTCTGTTAAAATAGAAGGGACGTCATCAAAACGTGATATAAGAACTACATAGCAACTTAAATCTTCATTTTCCCCCAATCACCCTGCCCCCCATCATCCCCAACCAATGTAGAATGTGACATGTTGTGTTTTAATTAGAGTCAATCATGATAAAACGAACGCTGCTACGAGCAGAGGTAAACAGACAGACGGATGGACGAAGAGGAAGATGCATTATAACAAAGATAGTGAAATAGAAACAGAGACAGAGACAGACTCATAGAAAGATGCATTATAACAAAGATAGTGAAATAGAAACAGAGACAGAGACAGACTCATAGAAAGATGCATTATAATAAAGATAGTGAAATAGAAACAGAGACAGAGACAGACTCATAGAAAGATGTATTATAACAAAGATAGTGAAATAGAAACAGAGACAGAGACAGACTCATAGAAAGATGTATTATAATAAAGATAGTGAAATAGAAACAGAGACAGAGACAGACTCATAGAAAGATGCATTATAATAAAGATAGTGAAATAGAAACAGAGACAGAGACAGACTCATAGAAAGATGCATTATAACAAAGATAGTGAAATAGAAACACACACAGAGACAGACTCATAGAAAGATGCATTATAATAAAGATAGTGAAATAGAAACAGAAACAGATACAGAGACAGACTCATATAAAGAAGCATTATAACAAAGATAGTGAAATAGAAACAGAGACAGAGACAGACTCATAGAAAGATGCATTATAATAAAGATAGTGAAATAGAAACACACACAGAGACAGACTCATAGAAAGATGCATTATAATAAAGATAGTGAAATAGAAACAGAGACAGAGACAGACTCATAGAAAGATGCATTATAACAAAGATAGTGAAATAGAAACAGAGACAGAGACAGACTCATAGAAAGATGTATTATAATAAAGATAGTGAAATAGAAACAGAGACAGAGACAGACTCATAGAAAGATGCATTATAACAAAGATAGTGAAATAGAAACACACACAGAGACAGACTCATAGAAAGATGCATTATAATAAAGATAGTGAAATAGAAACAGAAACAGATACAGAGACAGACTCATATAAAGAAGCATTATAACAAAGATAGTGAAATAGAAACAGAGACAGAGACAGACTCATAGAAAGATGCATTATAATAAAGATAGTGAAATAGAAACAGAAACAGAGACAGACTCATAGAAAGATGCGTTAGAATAAAGATAGCGAAATAGAAACAGACACAGAGACAGACTCATAGAAAGAAGCATTATAATAAAGATAGTGAAATAGAAACACACACAGAGACATATTCATAGATGCGATCGGTAAATATACAGCTACATCATCGCATTACAGTTGGGCCTACACGCACAGGCACCTCCACCTCTTCATCATCATCATCATCATCATCATCATCATCATCATCATCTTCTGTTTCTTCTCCTCACTCGTCCTCCTTGTCTGTTCGTTCATTGGGCAAAATCATACATTTCCAGAGAAAGCGGTACCCAAAACCTTGACTGTCCAGTTCTTGTTTATCGAACCTTACCGTTGTCCATAACAGTGTCTGGGCCGTTATGGGGTCTCGTTTCCAGTCTCCGGACAAGGGAGATAAACGTCTCGCCAGACGATTGATGTCCCTTGGCTGAGTTTATACCCTAGTTGTCTTGGTTGGTAGGGCTCTGTTTGTGAGGACAAGTCCTGTCCAATATTTGTGTGTATGTCATCAGTCTCTTTCTTTCTGTCTTTATTGCCTTTGGTGTTTTTACTTTGTATTTTTTGATTGTCTGTTATTTCTTTCATGATTACTATTTTATTTCTTTTGCTCTCACTCAACCTACCTCCCGATAATTCCCTACTTCATGTATATGTTTTGTTGTTGTTGTTGTTGTGTCTTTCAGTTGTATCCAGAACACCCAACAATTATTGATGGCTTGATTGCTACTGCCGTCAGTATGAATGTATGTAAACATAAATATTTTCCCGTCAGTGTCTCACTTGATATTGCCCCCTCCCCTCCCCACATTTTCTCTGTCCTTCTCCCTTACTCTTGTCCTCTATTTATCTCCCCTTTCCCTCTCTCTGTTTCTTGTTAATAGTATTGCCTCTTACATCCACGCACTTAATATGCATGCATACGCACTTTCGGTGTGTGCGTACGCGCGTCTTGTCACGGCTGTTCCTTTGCACACAAAGTTGTGCTGTGCTTAGATAAAAACCTACACCAGGCATTTCTTCCTATAAATATTTTGGCTGTAAGTTCTTCGTAGTATATTTAATATATTTCTTCCATCAGATTTATGGCAAAAAATGCTTTGCTGAACAGTAACATGATACTTATTTAGTAGAAAGTGTTCTTAAATAATACACTTATTATCGCAAACATAAATACAATTGCTCATGAGTGAAAATCTATCAATGTCCTCTGAATATAACTATTGTTGTTTTAACATACTACAACCTATTTTTGACTGTTATTTATGAACAGTTACTTATGGTAAACTAAAGTTGGCTTGAAGAAATCTTCTGAAAATACAGATAAACTAGAAGTATTTCCCAACACAGCAGTGGTCTAAAGATAACACTAGTCCGCGCGTTTTAGCGCGCTTGAGAGCGTGTGAAAACATTTCGTTGGCACTGCGTCTGTCTTCTGCTGGATCTGACTCTGTGTCTTTCGGCCTGTATTTCCTTCTCTCTTAGGCCTCGTACACAGTTCATGCGGAAATCCCATGCGCAATCCGTAAATAAGTAAAAGAAAGGAAGGTACAAATGTACGGATTAGGGGAAATACGGACATGTGCGCAAATCTGTTTCCCTTTCTTTCTTTTACTTATTTACGGATTGCGCACGGGTTTCCGCACGGAATCTGCGCATGTATGTGTACGTACCCTTATCTCCCCCCCCCCCCAACACACGCACGAATGCATTTTTCACCACGGAAACACACGTGTTCGCCTAGGTGCGCACAAACACACACACACACACACACACACACACACACACACACACACACACACACACACACACACACACACACACACACACACACACACACACACACACACACACACACACACACACACACACACAC
>CM065683.1:70318901-70323901 GCA_017654935.2 Phymorhynchus buccinoides
TCTTGTCAGTCATTGCTTGTCTCCCTTTACTCAACCCTTCTTCCTGTTCCTTAGCTTCCTTTCCTTCAAGACCTACCTTGCATGATCCCTTCATCTCCCCCCCCCCCCTTCCTTCCACTGCTATGTGCACGCTTTCTTTTTTTGCTTTGAGTTCTCGCTTTTTGTTGTGAGTTCAAACGAATCTGTTTTCCTTCATGTCCTATTTCTTGAGATATACTATTGGAGTTAAAAACGTTACGCAATTTTTTTCAAAGCAATGCAAAATAATTCTCTGAGTGATTGGCGCAGATTGTTTTGTTGTTGTTAATCAATACAAATTTAGCCTATCTATTTACCGACCCGCATTAGCAATTTCACTTTGTTTACATGCACATTACGCTATGGGTAAGGCCCACACCAATGTTAGGGGTTGCTTAACGTTTTGGCTCCAGTTTATCTTTGGTTCACATTTCATTTCCTTAAAAGACACACTGACGCATCACGATTAAGTCCTTTGGCTTTTTTCTAGGTAGCTGTGACCCACATACACATTTCCCCAACTTCAAATTCAGGCTGCTCTTTAAAATGATGTTTCGTTTTCAATTTAGGGACATTTGTATAGGAGTCAAACCTGGTCAAAACAAGATTTCTTACCAGCTAGAAGAGGGAAAACACGAGAAACGACACGTGACCTGGTGGGTCTTTAAACTGTAAGCTCTATTTATAGGCCTCTCTTTATGTTTTCATGATATTTATTTTCAATATGGGACAGGCAGCAGTTTTTCCTAATACTATTTCACAATAAGGGTTACTGCTTGGAAGCAATTTTATCACCGGCTATTTCTTCTCGTTTTCTGGAAGGCATTGAATTGTCAACACTATCTGCAATCATGGCATTGGTAAACTAGAGCGTGGAAATACGCAATAACTTTCACTTATTACCGTAAACTCTCTAGCAAACGCCCACCCCCCACTTTTGTCCCAAAGTTGTGCAGGGCCTGGGGTCACTACCTATTAAACACCCCACCCCCGTCCCTTCCCTACCACGTCCCCCTTTTAAAAAACAAAGGACACTTTTTTTTAAAACTTTTTTTTATTAAACCTGTTTTGCGCATGTTTTTCATAAACAAATGACAAATGCACAAATAATTAAACAAAGGACATATTTTGGTGCATATGGTTCGCCTTTTTTTTTTTTTTAGAGGGGAGGGGGGGGGGGGGTGAAATGTCATGTCACGTCATGTCTGTCCGTGTGCGCGGTACACCATGACAACGCACAGAAGGAGCACCTCTTTGAAGTTTAACTTCGGATGCTGGAGGTGGGAAAAAACAAAGAAAGAAGAAAGAAAGAAAGAAAACAACAGAAAAGAAAGAAAAAGAAAATGACAGAAGTTATATTCGGTTCTGTTTTTACAGGAAAACCTGTTTACCCCCCCCCCCCCATCTCTCTCTCTCTCTCTCTCTCGTCTCTCTCTCTCTCTCTCTCTCTCTCTCTCTCTCTCTCTCTCTCTCTCTCTCTCTCTCTCTCTCTCTCTCTCTCTCTCTCTCTCTCTCTCTCTCTCTCTCTCTCTCTCTCTCTCTCTCTCTCTCTCTCTCTCTCTCTCCCCAATCCCCATGACATGGGCACCATGGCCTGGTTCATTAAACCTTCCGAATCTCTCTCTCTCTCTCTCTCTCTCTCTCTCTCTCTCTCTCTCTCTCTCTCTCTCTCTCTCTCTCTCTCTCTCTCTCTCTCTCTCTCTCTCTCTCTCTCTCTTCAATATATGCGTTTTAGTGCCTTTGTATATATGTACTTTTCTATATTCTACTCATGTAAAATTCATGCACGTTCGTCATGTTCTGATTGCATAAGATAATGTATATTTGTATATATGTACTTTTCTATATTCTACTCATGTAAAATTCATGCAAGTTCGTCATGTTCTGATTGCATAAGATAATGTATATTCTATGTTGTATTTGTATTACATATGTAAAGCGCTTAGAGCCCTAAATCAGAGAATATGCGCTATATAAATAATCATTATTATTATATTATTTGTATTCTCTCTCTGCGTCTGTTGCATCATTTGTTTGCCTATCGCCTTCCCTTTGTACCCCCCCCCCCCTCCTCCTCCCTGTTTCGTCTCTGTTCCTTCACTGCTTGTCAGACGATGTTACTTGTTTCTTTCTTCCCACTTGTATAGTACTAGCCCGTTTTAATGGTGTATGTGTTACACCCAATCCGTGAATGGCTTGTCCAGTTCGTGAAATAGCCAATTTAAAACCTGCTATTTAGAAAAGCATTTGAATGAAAAACAGTTTTCGTTCATTAACACACAGAGGTCAAGAATTGTTTGAAACAAATGAGAAATCACACCTGAAGATGAAGTTAAAATTATTGTATGCAGCCTTAATTTAATAAAACGTTTGATATAGCATGTGGGTCAGGCATGCCCCAGAGAAGCATTTGGTAGAGTGGGGCTGGGGGGGCAAATACAATGTAGAAAAGTATGCTACTGTTGAATCAACCTTAATCAAGGTGTGAATGAAAATTGGAAAATGTGATATACATTGTCCATTTCATGAATTGGGCAAATTTCATGAAATAGGCAATTTTACGGATTGGGCGTAACAAGACAACAACAATAAAGCCAACACACACGATTATAAGAAATGGAAAAAAATGTAGCGCAACCCCCCCCCCCCCCCCTTTAATAATATGATGACATTTCTTATGCATAGGGGTATCATATAATAAAAAGGCAAGTGTGTGTTTGTCTGTCTGTCTGTGTGTGTGTCTGAAACACAAAACGGGCCTTATAACTCCACCGTTTTTCGACCGAATCGCTTCAAATTTGCTTTGAGCCCTAACGGGGCGATGGCAACGGCAACCGAGGCGGCCGTGTCATTTGCGCGGTTTGGCAAATGCGCGAAACGCGTATCCACTGGAAGGTAGATGACCGGGGATGGTGACTATCTGTGTGCCAAACCGGAAGCGAATCGATTCATAAACGCGCGCGATATACGCCGCTTCACCTTTTCACAAATAACTCTGCCGTTTCGTAACCGAATCGCTTCACATTTGCTGTCAGCCTTGCTGTGGCCGGGGCAAAGTCTGGCAGCAAATTGGAAGAGAATCGGGAGAGCGCGTCACTCTCACACCAGCGCCAACGGGAAACGGGGCCTTATAACTCTGCCATTTCTTAACCGAATCGCTTCAAATTTGCTGTACTCAGCGTTACCAGTACTTGGCGTTACCATTACTAGGCGTTACCATTACTAGGGAGAGCGCATCACTCTCAGACCAGCGCCAACGGGAAACGGGGCCTTATAACTCCGCCTTTTCTTAACTGAATCGCTTCAAATTTGCTGTACTCAGCGTTACCAGTACTTGGCGTTACCATTACTAGGCGTTACCGTTACTAGGGAGAGCGCGTCACTCTCAGAGCAGCGCCAACGGGAAACGGGGCCTTATAACTCCGCCGTTTCTTAACCGAATCGCTTCAAATTTGCTGTACTCAGCGTTACCAGTACTTGGCGTTACCGTTACTAGGCGTTACCGTTACTAGGCGTTACCGGTACTCGGCGTTGCGCTAGTATATATAATTATTATATACCTAGCAAGCCACACACACACACACACACACAATCTTGCCCAAAATCTGTGCGGAGGGGTGGTGGGCGTTTGCTAGGGATTTTACGGGTGATTTATTTGGAAACACTTGACCGAGAAACAGATTTGTAATCAGAAGTAAAGAACGAACGGGGAAAATAGCACAGCATTATTTTTTAGCTTCCTAATTGCAAAATAACAACGCGGAGGACTCCAGATTATTGGATTGGTTTATGGGCTCTTTTCAGATCATCTGTTCTTCCTTTCGCGTTTTAAAAAAAATAGGTATTATTATTAGGCATTAGGTATTAGGCACTTTATAGCCACAGAGGCGTCTCTGTGAAATTCGGGTTGCTCCCACCAGGAGAGCGCGTCGCAGCCAGAGGCGCGCCACCGAATGTTTTTTTTGCATGCGATTTTTGTGTGACTGATGAGGAAGGAAGGGGGGGAGGGGAGGCGGTACATTTTGACCAAATGACAACTAGCAAATGACAACTGTTTCGTTGCCACTGGGATTAACGTGTGCTGAGTGCATGGGCACACAGAACCTCGGTTTATCGTCTCATCGAAATACTCCACATTCAGACCGTAAGGCCTAGTGCAAAGTGAGAGGGAAAAAAACCCCGTACCCAGGTTCGAACTCGGGTTTAATTGACACGAGGCGAACGCGCTACCACTGTGCCACTCTAGCCTTTAGTACGTTTTTGGTTTGTTTATGATCCCATTCCTTCCCATTCCTCCTTTCGTTCGTTCTTTCTTTCTCTTCGCGTCTTCTTTTCGTAGTTGTTCATCTTCCAGCTTTAGTCAGAAGGCCGGGTTCACAGTAGACGCGCAAGTTCCGTACAGAATACCCTAAATAAGTGGAAGAAAGAAGGATACAAGTTTACGTAGGGGAAATTCGGACACGCGCGCAAATCGTTTCCCTTCTTTGTTTCACTTATTTATGGATTGCGCACGGGTTTCCGCATGGAATATCCGCTTATATACACGGCCTAACTCTGTCTTTCTTTTTCGACGTCGCTCGACGCTAATTTTGCTTCTCGTTCTGCGTCCTGATGAAGAGTTGATGAAGTGGTATTAGCAGTAATAAAGAGAGTGCTGCACCCTTTCAGATGTCTGGGTTGATGTTTTTTTTTTTTTTTTTTGTTTTGGGGGGGTCTCGGTGACGCTGCAGCGCTTTAAAAAGGCCAGCCACACTGCATACGATTCAACCCAAATGCGATCCGATTGTGACCGATGTCTGTGAGTCATGATTCACCGCAAAACACTTCCGTCCAAAAAATAATTGAACCATTTTTTTCGTTCACTACAAGACTACTCCTGTACACCCCGATACCCGAATCGAATGAAATGTCCGATACGAAAATAATACAGATATTTCATCAGAGTCGTGTATACGGGGGTGACCACATATTAATGTAGTGAA
>CM065683.1:70333901-70341401 GCA_017654935.2 Phymorhynchus buccinoides
GCGAAGAAGAGTTATAAACAATGTATTCAACCAGAGGTTTTGTGTTGTTGTCTGTTGTCAGTTTTTGACGATGCGTCAGAAAAGTAGGTGAAACAGCAAAGGCAATCTTGTACGTTAGCTTCTTCTGTCCGTTGTATGAACATTAATAGTCCTAGACTGCTTTTAGTTTGATGAAAATGATCCTAGGATTATCCGAACCCTTTTGGCAGGATGTTGCTTCTCAGTGAAACATGTCAATGCGAACATTGGAGGGGGGGACTAAACTTCACGATTGCCAAAACAAAGAGAGAGGTTCTGGAATTTTCAGGTTTGACGGCAGCCAAGTTCGAGGAGTTTGCTGTATTATTTGTTTTGAGAACTTGAGCTCTACCACTGAGCCAGCTAATTATAAGCGGTACCTCTCTCTGAATACATGAGAGAGACACAGAGAGAGAGAGAGAGAGAGAGAGAGAGAGAGAGAGAGAGAGAGAGAGAGAGAGAGAGAGAGAGAGAGAGAGAGAGAGAGAGAGAGAGAAACGGTTTATTTTGATCTAGGCCATGTGCCCGTGTCAACTGTTTGGTGGTATTTATCCGTCGCCGCTTCATGGCTTTTTGTCTTAATCTACCACCACTATGATCAAATCATAGCCCAGCCCACCAGAATAGCATCTGCTATCTGGCAGTCATTGTCGGACACAAGTGACTGGCACACACACACACACACACGCACGCACGGACGCACGGACGCACGCACGCTCGCACGCAAACACGCACACACACAAACTAAAACCTCCCCACCCCTTCTCCCCCTACATTTGCTCAACCAAGGTGAAACCATGGGTAAAAACTCTTGCTGTGAAACTGACCAGGGACGGTATTCATGTCGAGATAGCATGAGACTTAGCATGATGCTAACTTAGAAGCTCTTCCAATGTCCTATAGGATTTAATAGGACTTTTGGAAGAGCTTCTAAGTTAGCATCATGCTAAGTCTCATGCTATCTCGACATGAATACCGTCCCAGCTAATCAATTAAAGAGAGTGACATATTAGAGGAAGTTACAAGCACGGAACTTCCAGAAGGTGGGGAACTATTTCAGATGATCAAGATAATTTTTAAAAAAAGGGTGGGGTTTTTTTTTTGGGGGGGGGGGGGGGGCACAGTGGGAACGGGTCTAAGGCTAATGGAGCTGCCACACTGCATACGATTCAATCCCAATGCGATGCGATTGTGACGATGTCTGTCAGTCATGATTCACGTGAAATACTTCCGTCTAAAAATAATTCTATTTTCGTCCACAAGTACATCTCATGTAGACCTCAATACACGGATCAAATAAAATGCCTGATACAAAAATATATGACAGATATTCCATCAGAATCGTGCACGGGGGGCTACAAATACACTGAACATGACTAGTAGGATTCCATCAGATTCATTTAGACAGTAGAGTTGTACGTGCACCATGCCTCACAAATGTCACAATCGGATCGCAGTGAATCGAATCGTATGCAGTGTAGCGGCCCCTCAGCTGTTTTCGCAGAAGGCTGTGTGTACATAAACGCGCAAGCTCCTCGCGGAAACCCATGCGCAATCCAAACAAAATCAATAAATCTAAAAGTAAGAAATATGAAAGAGTGTGCTCAGTACACGTGGAAACCCATCGGTAATCCCATCCGCTTATTTCGTATTATATAAGTGTATGGGGTTTCCGTACGGAACCTGCGGAATGCGGATCTAATGCGCACAAGGCCTAAAGCAACATGTACTCACAACAAACACACACGCTCTCTCGAACTCGAACACCCACTTCTTCTTCTTCTTCTTCGTTCGCTCAGACAGTTTCCTGTCACATGAGCGTAGATGCGTCATGCTGCCGTTACGCGCCTAACTAAGAAATAGTTAGGCCCAGCATGTCCGACTTCGGCTGAAGAAATCTTTGTAAGAATTTATAGAAAAAAGGCAATGAGAATGGACCAGTAAGACAGAAAGATAGCAGATGACAGTAAGCAAAGGGAAAAGGCAGAGTCAAAGAGAGTGACAGATTAGAGGAAGTTACACGTACAGAACTTCCAGAAGGTGGGGGAACTATTTGTACGAAAGACCCCCCGGTATCCCCACGGGGGGGAACACCCACTTGAACCCGAGCATTTTCTGCTTGCTTTGACCTCAACCATCGAGTGTAACGTGCAGAGGGGGAGAGAGAGATAAGCCTGACTGGCAGCCTCAGATCTAGTTCTCACAAACAGGCTCGCCTCATTTGCAAAGATATATCGGTGACAATGTTTAAAGGTGGACCCTGACGGATGAGTTTTTGCAAGAAACACGTCGAGATCACCAGAAAGACAGCCTTTTCAACACTGTCTTTGCCCTGGTTTCCTAGAAATTAAACCGTCAAAACGGCGATTCCTCCTTGGCGGAGATGCCGGAGAGAGTAGCCATTTTGGATGGGGTGGGTGGAGGTCACTCATGGTGGTTGAAGCGTTTTCTTTTTTTGTAGTGCAGTAAACAAACAAATTGGAGCTATTTCCTTTGTTGTGAGCGAAACTCCTTTAGATAAAATTTGAAGAAAAGAAAAGAAAAAGGATTGTATTGCGAAAATTTCGTGCAAACCATTTGGCGGCCATTAGAAAATAGACGACACACGCCTTCTCTCTGGGTGAAATAATTTGACTTCCAGCACCTCCGCCAAGGAGGAATCGCCGATTTGGCGGTTTGATTTCTGGGAAACCAGAGCAAAGTGAGTGTTGCAATCTGTGTAAAGGGTGTTTTCCTGATGATCTCGACGTGTTTCTTACAAAAACCATTCCGTCAGGGTGCCCCTTTAAGGGCCCGATGTACGATCAAAACACGACCTGGTGCGATCAGTAATCGGACATTCTGTTCTTTATCCGACAGTGATGCATGAGGTTGATTTATCAAGAGTTCTCACTCACGACCAATCAATCACAATTTTTGTTGTCTTTAAAATAAATAAATTCCTTGTTCGGCATGCACAGGAACGCATGATAGTAATTCAACGCATTCATTCATGAATTGCAAATACGACATGCTGGAAGAATATTTTCTTTACATAAATAAGCTAATAATGTAAGGCAATAACCCAAACACCACGTTGTTGCTGGTGATATTTCGGACATTTATTGACTTCCCTTTATCAAACACAATTATGGACTAAATTTATAAAAGGCAATAAAACAGTTGGAAACACACATACACAGCACAACACAAAGAGAACACACACACACACACACACACAACACACATACAAACACACAGAGAACCCCCCCCCCCCCCCCACACGCACACACCTCCACACCCACCCACGCGCACACACACACACACACACACACACACAGACACACACACACACACACACACACACACACACACACACACACACACACACACACACACAAACAAACCAACCCCCAACCCCACCCCACCCCCAACACATTGAACCAACAACAATTTGTATACAAGTAAATAGAGGATGTTCTTTGACTTGCGCAGGTTCTGAGGACCCTGCCAGCTGCCTTGCCTTGTGCCGAGTTGAAGCAACGGTACAACCAGAGAGGTACACCCAAGGCAGAGCCATAATCAGAATGTAGGCCTACTCTTTTGCAGAAGCCCATAACATATCCCCCGGCATTGGCATAGCTCACAATACAATAGCGTCTGCAGACTGTGAATCGGTCTCTTTACAGTTTGGATTGTTACAGTCTATATTCCTAATAAACACTTTTGTTTTGTCTTCTACTCTCAATTATCACTTTCAGATACGTTTGAAAGCAGAGAGAGAGAGAGAGAGAGAGAGAGAGAGAGAGAGAGAGAGAGAGAGAGAGAGAGAGAGAGAGAGAGAGAGAGAGAGAGAGAGAGAGAGAGAGAGAGAGAGAGAGAAGAGAGAGAGATACGAATGCTTAGAGAGGGTTAGAGAGATAAGCATAAGAGAGTGAGAGACCAGAGAGAGAGAGAGAGAGAATACGAGACGAAGTTACGAAGAATGCTTATTGAGGGTTAGAGAGCATAGAGCGGAGACCAGAGAGAGAGAGAGAGAGAGAGAGAGAGAGAGAGAGAGAGAGAGAGAGAGAGAGAGAGAGAGAGAGAGAGAGAGAGAGAGAGATATATAGATAGAGAGAGAGAGAGAGAGAGAGAGAGAGAGAGATGTCAAGTCAAGTCAAGTCAGTCAAAATTTTATTTCCAGATGGGAACATTGTATAAGCAAATGACATGCTTTTTTTTTCAACAAGCCATCTTTACATTTTTATTTTACTCGGGGGTAGAAAATGGTGTGTGTGTGTGCGTGTGTGTGTGTGTGTGTGTGTGCGTGCGTGCGGGGTGGGGGGGGGGGGGGGGGGTACATTCTTGTGGCCGAATTGCCGCCCAAACAAAGCAGAGCGTGTATGTAATCATGAGTGCGTCTTAGACCGTCAACACGGGTAGTAGTATGTCAATTAGGCTAAACAGCCAATCGTTGTGGGAGATGAGTCTAATTTACATACTATTCCCCCTGTTGACCGTCTAATTCGCATTCATGATTACATGCCCAGGGCCTGTTGTACAGTTAATCACAAAAAGTGCACCTAATACTAACACATTTAGAATTCGTCTTGATAAGTCTACTAAATGTATAGATACTTTTAGAAGCTTTGCCCAATAACTAGGAAAAGTTAACCGTATAAACCTTGACCTGGACGGTATTCAGTTGAGATAGCATGAGACTTAGCATGATGCTAACTTAGAAGCTCTTCCAATGTCCTATAGGATTTAATAGGACTTTTGGAAGAGCTTCTAAGTTAGCATCATGCTAAGTCTCATGCTATCTCGACATGAATACCGTCCCTGGAAAGGAAAAAAAGTCTGATATTGTTAACGATGGGACTGCATGAAAAGCTTCACGCTTGTTTTGTCCCTACTCTACTACTACTACTACCACTACTACTACTACTACTACTACTACTACTACTACTACTACTACTACTACTACTACTCATATAGTAAAAAGCCAAGTGTCCGTGTGTGTGTGTCTGTCTGTCTGAAACACAAAACGGGCCTTATAACTCCGCCGTTTTTCGACCGAATCGCTTCAAATTTGCTATGAGCCCTAACGGGGCGATGGCAACGGCAACCGAGGCGGCCGTGTCATTTCCGCGGTTTGGCAAATGCGCGAAACGCGTATCCGCCGGCCTCTCGGCGCCCGTATCTCCGGTATTTCTGGACCGATTGCCTTCGAATTTGGCAGATAGATGACCGGAGATGGTGACTATCGATGTGCCAAACCGGAAGCGAATCAATTCAGAAACGCGCGCGATATACGCCGCTTCACCTTTTCACGAATAACTCCGCCGTTTCTTAGCCGATTCGCTTAAAATTTGCTGTCAGGCTTGCTGTGGCAGCAAATTTGAAGAGAATCGGAGAGTGCGTCACTCTCAGAGCAGCACCAATGGGAAACGGGGCCTTATAACTCCGCCATTTCTTAACCGAATCGCTTCAAATTTGCTGTACTCAACGTTACCAGTACTTCGCGTTACCATTACTAGGCGTTACCGTTACTAGGGATAGAGCATCACTCTAAGAGCAGCGCCAACGGGAAACGGGGCCTTATAACTCCGCCTGTTCTTAATCGAATTGCTTCAAATTTGCTGTACTCAGCATTACCAGTACTTGGCTTTACCGTTACTAGGCGTTACCGTTACTAGGGAGAAAGCGTCACTCTCAGAGCAGCGCCAACGGGAAACGGGGCCTTATAACTCCGCCGTTTCTTAACCGAATCGCTTCAAATTTGCTGTACTCAGCGTTACCAGTACTTGGCGTTACCGTTACTGGGCGTTGCCGTTACTAGGCGTTACCGGTACCCGGCGTTGCGCTAGTAATAATAATTTGGCTGTCCTGACTTCTGTGGCTGGCTGGAGAGGCACCACAGAGTGCGGCATGATCAAAGGTGGCACTGTCTGATGGACTAAATAGCGGTACACGCGCACACACACACACACACACACACACACACACACACACACACACACACACACACACACACACACACACACACACACAGACAGAATAGAGCTCATCACTATAAGGATTGAAAGTGGGGGACGGAGAGGGTGGGGGTGGGAAGGGGGTGGGGCTGGAAAGGTGATGGAGGAGAATCGAGAGAGGTGGAGGGAGTGTTATCTGAGTGGATGTGTCACATATAATATTTTTACTTAGAAAGAGAGAGAGAGAGAGAGAGAGAGAGAGAGAGAGAGAGAGAGAGAGAGAGAGAGAGAGAGAGAGAGAGAGAGAGAGAGAGAGAGAGAGAGAGGAGAGAGAGAGAGAGAGAGGGAGAGAGAGGGAGAGGGGGAGAGAGAGGGAGAGAGAGAAAGAGAGAGAGAGAGAGAGAGAGAGAGAGGGAGAGAGAGAGAGAGAGAGAGAGAGAGAAAGAGAGAGAGAACGAATGCATGAATTTTATTTATAGAGGGTAATTGAATAGGCAAAATACATCCTTTTGTTACATCCAGCCCTCTGAAAAAAAAGTAAAAATGGAGAGAAAGAGAGAGAGAGAGAGAGAGAGAGAGAGAGAGAGAGAGAGAGAGAGAGAGAGAGAGAGAGAGAGAGAGAGAGAGAGAGAGAGAGAGAGAGAGAGAGAGAGAGACAGAGAGAGAGAGAGAGAGAGAGAGAGAGAGAGAGAGAGAGAGAGAGAGAGAGAGAGAGAGAGAGAGAGAGAGAGAGAGAGAGAGAGAGAGAGAGAGAGAGAGAGAGAGAGAGAGAGAGAGAGAGAGAGAGGAAGAGAGAGAGGTGGGTTGGTTGGGGGTGGGGGTGTCTGAAGAAGCTTGAGCAATGTTTAGGGATTCTTTTCCATTTGATCTCTCGCTTGGAAGTCTGACAAGTCTTAATATTTATGGTGCTCTCTCATTGTTCCCTTTCGGTTCTGCCCTCTACTCCACAAAACCATATCCTACCCCTCCCCATCTCTCTCGCAATCGATACCATGTTTATAGAAACTGTGTTGATAATAGGCCTACATGAAATTCAATCTTATCCAAGAACTGACTTGGACATGTTATTAACCCTTTCACCGCCAAAGTCGTATTTTAGCACCACAGTGATTTAGCACCTATGTCACTAAAAGGTATCAAATTGGGGTCTATTATCCAAAGACCCTATTGTCTTAGTCTTGGGAAGTAAGGATAGACCTTATTTTATTATGTGACAGAAGAATCCCCAATACTGCAGATGGATTTTGTTCTATACCCAGGTAAATTTAATGGATATTTTTCGCTGAAATATGGCTAGCGGTGAAAGGGTTAAGAAAGTTTATAGTTACGTTTCATTTTGGTGTTTCTGAAATCAAGCCTTGTAGATTCAGATAACATACAGAAACAGACCCTACTTGTTCAATGTGCATGCAAAGTGAGGAAAATGGAATACATTTTGTATTCTGTTGTCCAACGTTAGAGTATCTACTTCAACAGTTTATCCCAGTTAAATGTTATAGACACCCTTGCATGTTTCGGTTGCAATTACTTCTTTATTCAAAGA
>CM065683.1:70346401-70351401 GCA_017654935.2 Phymorhynchus buccinoides
CGTCGGTGCAAGGTCAGCGGCACCATCTTGCACGTGTTCTTCCAGTCCGTCATTGTCTGTCCTCCTCCTTAACCACCTGTGCCTCTTCAGTTCCCTGAAGAAAGCCGATGAGGATAGGTTGAACAGGGTGATGGCTGTTGCTGCCAAGGTCATCGGCCATGACCTCACTCCTCTGGCTGACACCACCGGGAAGGTGACAACCAGGAAGGCCTGTGCCATTCTCCCAGACCCCAGCCATCCCCTGCATCCTGCAATCTCCAGCTGCGCCTCACAACACGACTCCGGACGGCTTCTGTCCATGAGGTGCAGGACATCGAGGTTCAGGGACTCCTTCCTTCCATCAGCCATCAGAGTCCTGAACCAGACCAGTAGCAGATGATTGATGCTCTGCAGTAGTCCTCAGCAAGTGGCGACCGGCATGTGTGTGTGTGTACGTGCGCGTGCGTGCATGTGTGCGTGTGTGTGTGTGTGTTTGTGTGATTGTGAGTGTGTGTGTGCAAGTGTGTTTGTGGGCAAGGGTGCCTGCGAGTGTGCGTGTGCGGATATGTGCACATGTGGTGTGTCCGTGTGAGAGCGCGCGTGCGCGCGTGCTTGTACGTATGTGTGCTTCGGTCATTGTTTGTACATGTGCACGTGGGTGGGGGAGTGTGACGAGGTAATGGGTTAAAAGGCTAAATCTCGAGGGAAGACTTTTAGTGTGTTAAATTTTCAAATAGAAAATTTGCCTTTAGCCCACTTCTCTAGGGTATGGGAGGTGAGCAACTTTCCCGGCCCCTTTTCATCTAATAAATTTATATTTGTGCCCGGGTTCTGGCTCGTATGATTGTAAGAAATACAAGTGGTTGATTTGCTCTAAATGGCAGACAGAGAGAAGTAGGGTTTTACATGAAATTACAAGATTTCCACTCTCATCAGTCTGACCAAAGGGTTCAGAATTATTTGACACTTGTATTTTATTTACTCACAAAATCTGCATAAGATTATGCAACCATAATAATAAAGCAGCTCAATGGCGCCAAAACAAAATATGAATGAAAAAAACAATGAAATCCGAAAGGATTTACAAGACTTTTGTCTTTCTAGAAGGTTAGCCCCAAGCGAGAAGGGTTACTTAGTGTACTGGTTTCCAGTTAGTGTTCTTTGGCACTGTCGTAGTGACTTAGCTCATGGCTGTGCTGAAGTTCCTCCGTAGGGATCGGCGAGTGCTGGGTTGGCTGGGCTTGCTCGTCAGGTGAGAGTAGCTCCCAGTCGTTCCGGTTACGGTGTCGCGGGATGGCACGGTTCAGGCGTGGTCTCCTCGCGGATTCTGGGTGCGGGGCGTCTTGGTGGCGTTCCCGTCTTGGTGCTTGTGAGTCAGGGATGATCTTCCTGACCACGATGCCCTGCTGATAATCACAGGAGAAGGTAGATGTAGATCTCTATGGCTTAGAGACAAGGGGCTTCAGTTGGCAGGGAATTAGTGGATCCCAACCGGCTAGAAGGCTGCCCTTGTACAATAGCACTAGTTAACAAATAAACTGAATTTCAGTTAACAAACTGAGATCAGTAAAACATAAAAGGTGTACAGGAATCAACTGATATTATTCAGTACCCGGCTAGATCAAAATCTATGATCAAGCCAACATCACTCTCCATCCAGCACCTGGAAAGGAATGGTATCATAAAGTGCAAGAAATATACACACACAAATAATCAGTGCACATAAATAGAACAGAATGTTTACCACTTCTTTTCAATAACATATCTACTCCTTATTCATCATTGAACATAGGATCTAGATAAAAATATGATCTAACAAAAAAACAAATCTCAATCACCAGCCGTCAATAATACTCACTAGTTGGGCTATTAGGACTGGCTGGGAGAGAGGTTGAGTCTGCAATGTTGTCTCGCCAGGTTTTGGAGGTATTATGAGAGAGTATGTGTAGGCTAACTTTCCTCACTACTCAAATTTTTCCCTCCCATTTTCAAACAATGAGAGCCTGTCATTGGTTCATAGCAGTGGACAAGTCACAAGATGATGTCCTAGTATTATGCATAGTAGTACAGAGCAATCACGCGCCGGTTACATCACTGGCACGTGTAACATTCCAGGCATTCCTATCCTTCTCGTGATCGGAAAGCAAATACCAGGAACAAAGGGAGACCGCCAGTGTGGGTGTTACATGCTGAAAGGGGAGGTAAACCGGGATTCAAAGAGATAAGGGCCTTAATCGGCTTCGGGTTTGATGTTGAATGGTAATTAAAGTGGCGGCCCGAGAAAAGAAGGGGGGGGGGGGGGGTGTAGATAAAGAAAGAGGGGTCGTGCGTGATACATTGTCACAGGGAGGAATAGGGGTTGCATAAGTGAGATCATTTGACTGCTGGTATGTGGGAAGATAACCGTGTGCGCGCAGATGCACACGAATGTGTCAAGTCAAGTCAAGTCAAGTCAAAATGATCTTTATTGAGGGTTAAAGAATAAGCTAACAAGGCTTTTTTTCATCCTGCCCTCCAACAAAAATACAAACATCATGAAAATGCATAATAATAGAAAAAAACACCACAGAGAACATTCATAAATGAGTCTAAATTTAAAGAAATAAAAAGTAAAAAATAAAAATAAATAAATATATATATAAATCAAACGAGAGAGAGAGAGAGAGAGAGAGAGAGAGAGAGAGAGCGCACAAAACATAACAATTGGGAGAAAAGGAAAGAAAAGAAAAATAGAAAATGGGGGGGGGGGGGGGGGGGGGGGGGGGGGGGGGGGGAAGGAAGAGTAACATTTTTTTTTAACATATTTATATACATGCGAATATACATAATAATAAATTAAAATTTTACAATTTATCAATCAAATACTTCTTTAAAGTTCTTTTAAAAGTAGATTTAGATGGACATAATTTCAAGAATGCTGGCAAGTTGTTCCATGTGTTTCCTCCAGAGTATGTCAAGCTGGATTTGAATAGATCATTTCGGGGTTTAGGAAACGAAAGCATGTGAGTGTGTCGATTTTCATTTATTTTAAAAGAGCTTATAATTTTCTTCGGGGCAGTTCCGTTTACGACATTAAACATACATAGGCATTTGTTATAGAAAAGCCTGTCTTTAAAAGGTAGGATGTTTAGTTGTTTGTAGTCATTTACAGTCAGGCTACTAGATTTAAGTAAAACTAGCTTTAAAGCTCTTTTATGTAAGCGAGTTATATAATTCAGATTACTTTCACTTGCACTATCCCATAAAGTGGATGCATAATTAATAAGAGGTAAGATGTGACCATGAAAAAAAAGTTTTCTTGAATGAAGATCCAAAAAATTCTTTATTTTTGATAATTGGTAAATTCTTATGGAAATACGTTTACCAAGGTCATTAATGTGATCACCCCACAATAAGTCATTATCAATAATAACCCCTAACACTTTATGGGAGGAAACTTCTTCAATTACTTTATCCTTGACATACAATGGAGGAAACACAGAATTCATCTTTGTTCGTTTTTGTCTTGAGGTTACATACATACATTTTGTTTTTTGTGCGTTAAGAGACATGTGGTTCAACTCCGTCCACTCAATTAATTTATTAACATTAGCCTGCACATTTTCTGTTAATATAGAAGGATTGGTATTATTAGATTGCAATGAGGTGTCATCAGCAAACATTTCACAGCAGCATTTAACACACAAAGGCAAGTCATTTATGTATATAGAGAAAAAAAGTGGTCCTAAGACTGACCCTTGGGGAACGCCAAACTTAATAGGAAGTAATTTTGACCTCGATGAATTAATTTCAACAATCTGTTGCCGATCACAAAGAAACGACTCGATGAAACGCAAAGCACTGCTGGTTAGATTGTAATGTATTAGTTTTTTCAATTAAAAGAGTGTGATTAATAACATCAAATGCTTTAGCAAAGTCTATGAATAAGGCACCTGTAAATGCATTGTTATTTACATTTGAGAGACATCTGTCTACTAATTGTATAAGAGCAGTGTGGCATGAGTGGTTTTCTCTAAAACCAGACTGACTCTCATGTATCAAATCATAACATTGTAAATGAGAATGTAAATGTTTTTTAACGTGCTTTTCAAGAGGTTTAGATAATATGCTTAAAATGGAGATAGGTCTGTAGTTAGCTGGGTTAGATCGATCACCACATTTGTATAAAGGTATAACTTTAGCTTGCTTAAATTTGAGTGGAAACTGATTTTTATCTATGCATAAGTTGTACAAGTAGGTGAGGGTGTCTGCAATAGCAAATGAAACGGTTTTCAATATTTTGCCATCCATTCCATCTAAATCTCGACTTCCAGATTGTTTTAAGTGTAAAAGTTCATATACTACTTCATTGACTGAAATGGGCGGTATAGAGAAAGTTGAGGTTATGTTTTTTGATCGACAGAATTCTTGCAGTTCTGATAAACCATTTTCATTGGATTTGTCGTTTAATATTATTTTATTAGCAACGTTAGTAAAATGAGAGTTAATGTCTTCTGGAGATATTTCATTTACTGGATTTTGATTCTTAGAGTTAGCGTTAGTTAATAAGTTAATAGCTTTCCAAACTGATTTTGGATTTTGTGATGAAGAGATTAAATCTCGGAAATACTTAGTTTTTGCTTTGCGCTTCATTGAGTTGACTTTGTTTGTTTGTTGCTGGATTTCCCCCTTATCCTTTGATGATAATAAACTTTCTCTTTTGTATATTTCATTGTCAATTTCTGTTGATATCCAAGGGGGCTTAATAGAATGTTTCACTCTTTTTTTAATAAAGGGAGCATGTTTGTCATATATAGAAATAAATGTACGGATCCAGTAATCAACTGCATCATTAGGGTCTCTCATCTGATACACATAATCTAGGTTAGAATTAATTAGGTCCTCAATGAAGGCATTTTCATCAAAGTGAGTAAAGCATCTGTAAACAATTTCCTTATGACCTGGCTTTGGAATTTTCACACCTTTTTTCTTCCATGTTAAACAAATAGCAGAATGGTCGCTGCAACCAGTTAGGACTGAAC
>CM065683.1:70356401-70361401 GCA_017654935.2 Phymorhynchus buccinoides
ATGTCCATCAGGGGTCTCGGGACAGAATTGCCCTCAATGCTTACAATCAGCAGAGCAGGACATGCCATACATAATTACATTCTCAATCTCAGGGGTTTTCTTGTCCCCTTGTTGTTGTTTCGTTTCGTACATGTCCGTCAAATGATGCTTTTTTCAGGGGGGAGGGGGTGGGGGGCAACGGCAGGGTGGGGTGGGGTGGAGATGTAGGTGGGATGAAAGGGAGTTGCTTTGGTCGTGGTGTCTCTCTCTCTCTCTCTCTCTCTCTCTCTCTCTCTCTCCCTATCTCCCTCTCCCTCTCTCTCTCTCTCTCTCTCTCTCTCTCTCTCTCTCTCTCTCTCTCTCTCTCTCTCTCTCTCTCTGTGAAGGTTCATTGAAGTAGATGAAAGCATGATAAAATGAGAAAAAGACCAGAGAGGGACGCGTATATGGTATATGGTGAAAGTATATTGATTTTTTTATTATTGATTTTTTAAATTATTGATTTTTTATTATTAGGAAAATTGACCGTAATACACCTTCACCAAATGTTTGTTGTTATAAATATAATTGATGTACACGATGGAACCATATAAAAAGCTTAACGGCTTATCTTGTCCCTACCACCACCACTACTACTACTACTACTACTACTACTACTACTACTACTACTACTACTACTACTACTACTACTACTACTACTACTACATATTAATGTAAAGCAATGATGGTTATATCTTGTCCTTCTGTGAATCGCATCATTGAATGGTCTAGTAGAAAGACGATGAGTTGATTTTCTCTATTTTGTTTTATTGTATATACTTGTTTTCAAGGATACATATATTCTCCATTTACAAATCATACATAGAACATCCTCAAAATTATCTTGTCCAATCATTCTTTTCAACAACCCCCCCCCCCTCCACACTCACTTTAAAAAAAAGTCTAACCAGTATTATAGAATACTAGATAAACCCGTGCTCCGCACGGCAGCACCCCTCCCTTCCGCCCACTCACCCGTGCTCCGCACGGCAGCATGAAGCATCTGCGCTTACTAGCTTCGCTTGGGGTTTCCCCTATCCTGCTTTCCCCCCCCCTCCCCGTGTTCCCTCCCCCCTTCGCCCACCCCCAGCTTTCCAAACTTCCAGAAGGTACTCGCCTCCCTCTTCTTCTTCCTAGCTTCGCTTGGGGTTTCCCCTATCCTGCTTTCCCCCTCCCCGTGTCCCCCCCCCTACCCCCTCCGCCCACCCCCAGCTTTCTCCTCCCTGGGCTGCGCCCCCCTCCCTCCGCCCACTCTCCTTTAAAAAAAATGATGAGAAGCCTCTCCCCCCCACCAAAAAAAAAAAATTGTGGCGAGGGGAAAACTCGAATCCGCGACCTACACGATCTACGGATTTGCGACTCAGCGTCCTAACCTATTGAGCTATTAAGGCTTCGTCGA
The DNA here is from genome assembly GCA_017654935.2 of Phymorhynchus buccinoides. Taxonomy (NCBI): domain Eukaryota; kingdom Metazoa; phylum Mollusca; class Gastropoda; order Neogastropoda; family Raphitomidae; genus Phymorhynchus; species Phymorhynchus buccinoides. The sequence goes on from CM065683.1 coordinate 70,357,819, forward strand.
AAGTCGCTGTAAAAAAATCATTATAAGAGGAGGAAGGGAAAGCAGTCAAGTCGGACCAGGAGACGCAGCTTCAAAGTAATGCCAATTGACACGCGAGCAAACATTTTGCCTTCAAAATCAACTTTCAAAAGCAACATTTTTAATCCGACCTAGCGGAATATATAGACGAAGCGCGTATCTTGACACGCATCGCGAGCGAAAGTCCGACATTTACGCAGTAGGGCCTACTCGAGTTTTTAGGGTCCCTCCTCCGATCCTTAGCGCATTTTATATAGATTTACCCCATAAGATCACTACAATTATATAATTCTGTTGAAACGAACTACAGAAATACAGTTAAGGCTTGGTGAATCATTATCGTTTCAGGACGGATGATTGCTTCAGAAATGAGAGATGAGATGCACTTGTAGTTCCAGTACCCTACAAGGCAGATCAAAGTCAAATTCAAAACAACTTCATTCATCCTTGTGGAAATTAAAGTGTGCAATCACAGGCTCGATACACAATACTAAAAACAGTCAGATTACATAAATCGAAACACCACAATTAAGACAATAAGATGCATATAACATCATTAAGGAATTAAAAGAGGGAGATAATTTGATTAAAATTATGTGACAATTTGAAAACGTACACTGATATAAAAGCTACCAATATTTTCCTAAAATAGATTAACCAATTAAGATTAATATTAAGATTAAGAATTACAGCCCCGTCGGCGACCAAGGCCATGACAGGGCTGTCACCACGTTAAACGTCACCACAAATCAATAAACAAATAAATCAAATAATAATACATACATAAGTATCACAAATTAAAAACAAAAGCAACAAAGCATAGAACCGAAGTCGGTTTATATTCACACACAAAAAATAATAATAATTTTTTATTTTAATTCACACACACACGCACACGCGCCTGTTTCTCTGTATTCTAAAGGGCCCGCCACACTACATACAATTCGCTATCAAAGCGATCCGATTGTGACGATGTCTGTGAGTCATGATTCACGTGAAATGCTTCCGTCTAAAAATAATGATACTATTTTCGCTCACCATACTCCAGTAGACCCCAATACACGATTCAAATAAAATGTCTGACAGGCCTACACAAGATATTTCATCAGATCTGTGTACGGGGGACTACACAAAAGGCTAAACAAACCTAACAGGATTTCATTAGATTCATTTAAGGTCTCTGTCCACGTTAACATATTTGCTGTTATGATAGTTCTAGGCTAATGATATTTCTAGCATGTTGGTCGTTACACGCTGTTACTTCGCTGATTTCCTCCCTTGAAATTTCCCTCGTAGGTCAAGGTCGTTTCACGTTATACTTGCCTCATAGCATAGCTGTCCCACTTCATCCCATATGGCTTTGGCCGAGAGGACGTCAAACTTCTAAATTTTCTGTCCCAGTCAGATTCGGCATTATTTAAAATCATGGTCAATGTGATTTTCTAATTCTTTCTTTGTTAGTTTCATGACGTCAAAGCACTTTTTACCAGTCGCGAAGCGAGACTGGTATTGTTTTCACTTTGTCCGTCCGTCCGTCCGTGTTCAAATTTGCTCAAAATGCATATTTCGGTGTAAAATGGCCTCACATACAGTTATCAGTGTGTTTCAACGAAAAAAACAAAGGTTTCTTTGTTTGTCTGTCTGTCTGTCTGTGACAGCGATAACTGGGTAGCTGTGACCCACATACAAATGCCCCCAATTGCTATTCAAAATGATGTTACGTAGTCAATTTGGGGGCATTTGTATGGGAGTCAAACCTGGTCAAAACAAGATTTCTTACCAGCTATAAGAGGGAACAACACGCGAAACCCGTGATCTCGACACGTGGTCTGGTGGGTCTTTTAGACATGTCCTTGGCAACCGGTGGAATCCGGGAACCAGGTCAGGCGAACTGAGCGTTGCTAGGCAACCCATGAAAAGGCAGAGGGGCCGAGCAAAAGAAAAGAGAGGAGATGATTGGACGGGACCCCCGGGGTCCCACGGGACACTAAGCACGGTCATTCCACTTCCTTCTCTTCATCCATGCAAAACGAGCCAGCACCGTTCAGTCAGACTCCACAATGACTACTTTCCTTTTGATTTATTTTTTCCCCCATTTTGCTTTTTCTTGTGCCTTAGCTCACTTTTGTGACTGTCCTCTTTTGTTTGATTTTGAAGTAGATCGGAAGCGAGTCAAGCAATTTACTACGAATTTAGCTTCTCTATTCATTCACATTTCTAGTGCGTGTGATACGGATAGTCTCTTTTACCCCAGTGAAACCAGAGCTACGGAACCAGAGCATTCGCATTTTACTCAATAAAGCAATGCTAACTTTCACTATTTCAGCCAATTTTGAGAACGAATTTCAAATGTCACGTTTACTTTCTCTCTCCCCACCCTCCCACTCCCATATCTTTCTTATATCAATAACAGTTATTCAATCATTCATTCTTTAACTCTCTTTAAAGGGGCACCATGACGGATGAGTTTGTGTAAGAAACACGTCGAGATCACCAGGAAAATACCCTTTACAGAGATCGCAACACTCACTTTTCTCTGGTTTCCTAGAAATCAAACCGTCAAATCGGCGATTCCTCCTTGGCAGAGGTGCTGGAAGTCAAATTCTTTCACCCAAAGAGAAGGCGTGTGCCGTCTCTTTTCTAATGGCCGCCTGCGACCAAATCGTTTGCACGAAATTTTCGCAATACAAGCCTTGTTATTATTATTTTTTTGGATGTAGTTTATCTAAAGGAGTTTCGCTCACAACAAAGGAAATATCTCCAATTTATTTTTATACTGCGCTATGAAAAAAGAAAACGCTTCAACCACAATGAGTGACCTCCACCCACCCCATCCAAAATGGCTACTACTCTCTCCGGCATCTCCGCCAAGGAGGAATCGCCGTTTTGACGGTTTAATTAATAGGAAACCAGAGCAAAGTGAGTGTTCCGATGCTTGAAAAGGCTGTCTTTCTGGTGACCTCGACGTGTTTCTTGCAAAAACACATCCGTCAGGGTCCACCTTTAACTCTCTGTTGTGCGAAAGTCTATAGTCATTCTCTTCAAAGGAGACTGGAACACGAGCACAAGAGGTGCAGAAAAGAGAGGAGATGATTGCAGGAGACCCCCGGGGTCTCACGGAACACTGAACATGGTAACGCGGCTTCCAGACAAATGGGTTGCTGGCTACTGTTAGGTCACAACAAATTAAAACAGAGTCGAAATTAGAACCCAAAATAAAAGGTTTGATAACAAAAAAACACAGAGCAAAACAAATCACGACTTTCGGGTTCAACCCGTTGTCCAGTGCTAAAAATAGATATGACATAGTGACATACATGAAGACAAGTTGAAACACAGGTTGCAGCCTAGTAGGGCATTTGTAGAATTTGAAGAAACGAAGATGACTGCTGGGTTCAATAATATTCACAACTGGTAGGTCAGTTTGCAGAATCAGTATTACCCCCTGTGGCGCCACGGTAACTCCTAAAACCACGAGTTATCGCAATGCGAGACATCGTGTCAGGGTTCTCCACGATTTCTCGCAATTGCGATATATTGTTGGGGGCTTCCCCACGAATTGCGA
>CM065683.1:70363901-70374322 GCA_017654935.2 Phymorhynchus buccinoides
GATAATCATGAAGAACATGCACACTTCACCCTCCGGTCAGTGTCTGTCGCTGTTCTTCACGGCACTGGCGGTGTCCGACCAGTGTCAACTCGTGACGGTTTCCATTTATTATTGGGTAGACGAGGGCTACTCTTGGCCTTCCTGGTTTTACCATTATAGCATTTTATGCGCGTTCCCCAAGTTTATGTGGAATGTGTTCAACACTACGTCAGCTTGGTACTTGGTGGCAATGACGTGTCAGCGAGTGACGTCAGTGGTGGTGCCTCATCGGGTGGGAGTGTTGTGCACGGTGAGAAGAGGCCGGTTCATCGTCGCCTTCATGATGGTCGTCAGCTGTGCCCTTCATGTTCAGTTCCTTTTCACCTGGGGACCTTACCCCAAGAACAAAGCATGCTTTTGGAACAAGCTGCCTGCATGGTACATCGATGCATTCGAGTGGCAAGACCTCGTCTGTGTGGCTGCCTTTCCTTTTGTTGTCATCGCTTTCGGGAACACTATCCTCATATGGCACGTCATCAAAGCAGTACGGCTTTCACGAACGCTTAAAGCTTGCGCTGATAATAAGGCAACAGCTTCCGCTGGTGGTAGAGTTTATTCCATGTCTGTCACCCTGATAGTCACCTCAATAGCGTACTTACTGTTTTCTCTACCGATTTGCGTGTTCGATGTAGTCCTCACGAGGAATACCCTCAAGCTTTCCGACGACTATCCCGATGCAGTGACGGACCTCTTCAGGACTTTTGTTCTTGTCTGCTGGTTGAGCGCTATGGTCTACAATTTCTATCTCTATCTCCTAAGTGGGAGAAAATTAAGGGAAGAAGCAAATCGCTATTTGTGCTGTTATCATAAGAATGATTATGCCAAGCACAGCTCTCATTGGTCTCAAAGACAAAATACAAAGACAAGATGAATCAATGCAATTTGTGCTTATTGTGTTAAAGACCTGAACAGTCGATTTATTGTTACTGTTGCCTTGTTCTAACTGATATTCTAAAGATATTTTACCATTTCTGAGAAAGCGTGCTTTAAAATGTTAAGAGGATGCATTTTTCCTCAACACATACACAGGGTGTTTTAGGAACTCGATATTGGATGAATATTAGATGTATCCTAAAGTTGTGACTTAAAAAAATGCATGGTTAAATTGTCCTATAGATCTACAGCTCCGACACAGATGTGAAAGAAATTCAATCCTTTATAATAAAAAACACATTAAGGAAAATAAAAGTATACAATCTTCTAACAAAGTGATAATCCAATATAATGAACATCTGCTTGGTCTGTGTCGGCAGACCAAGTCAAAAGTAATTAAAATGTCATTTTTATTTAATTTAAATGACCTTTAAGAAATATGCGCCGAGTATATATACACCATGCTGCACAGTCAGATCGGATTAGTCACGTGACCAATCTGATCTGACTGAGGCATATGAATCGAATCAGGCAATGTGTCGGCCCCTTTAAAGACACAGTGACGCACTACGATTACGTCCCTTGGTTTTTCTGGGTAGCTGTGACCCACATACAAATGTCCCCAACTTGAAATGGAGGCTGCTCTTTAATCTGATGTTTCGGTTTTAATTTGTGGACATTTGTATGGGAGTCAGACTTGGTCAAAGCAAGATTTCGTTCCAGCTATAAGAGGGAAAACCCGTGAAACCCGTGATTTTGACACGTGATCTGGTGGATCTTTAAGACTCCAGAAGGACCATTGACCCAGTTAATTCATTCGTGCCCACAGTATACAGTGAGTTGACATCCCCTTCATTCGAGCTTTGATCACGTGCTATTATCTGTGCAGTGATTGGCACGAGTGAATGGTTGTTCCATTCATTCCATGTCAAATGCTATGCTCTTTGTTTTATTTCATTATGCATGACATTCTTGTTTAAAGCTCTGATGTTGATGTGAGAAAGAGAGAGAGAAAGAGAGAGAGAGAGAGAGAGAGAGAGAGAGAGAGAGAGAGAGAGAGAGAGAGAGAGAGAGGGAGAGAGAGAGATGGAGAGAGATGGGGGGGGGGGCAGAGACAGCAAAGTAGAGATAATCAGAGGCAAAGACAGATAAACAGACGCTGCAATACAGAGACTGAAATGAACAATGTCAGAGACAGATTGATTTGATTAATTGATTGATTTAATTTAAAGTCTGTTCACAACAATGGTGATATTAGACTTAAATGAATTAATTAATTAAACAAAAAAAGAAGAAAAACCCCGAAAAAACCCAAATATTGAATTAAAATGAGGGGGAAAGTGTGTGTGTGTGTGTGTGTGTGTGTGTGTGTGTGCGCGCGTGCGCGTGCGTGTGCGTGCGTGTGTGTGCGCGTGCGCGCGTGCGCGCGTGCGCGCGTGTATGTGTGCGATTATGCTTATCAACAACAATACATTAATAAACCGTAAACTATTGAATCAATTATAACAAATGAACAATCTGAGATCTGGATATGTCCTTTGCAATGTCAATCATTTCAGGGCTGTAAGTGATTACTTTTAAAGGCCCTAAGTTTGCTATATTTATTTTAAAACTTATGTATAGGGGAGTTAAAACTGGACATTCAAATATAATATGACGAACGGACTGTGGGTGACCACAAGCACATTCTACATCTTTGGAAAATTTGGTCTTCCATGAATGTAGGCAAATTTTGTAGATTAAACTAGACAAAGATCTTTGACATAATAACACTTTTGTTTTCGTAGGAACATTTTCATTATTCAAACAGTTTTCTAATATTGAATTTATTTCATGTTTTTTCCAGTTTCATGTACTTCTGGATGTTTTTTAAGGGCACCTTCTTGGGCTAATGTATCAGCTATTTCATTCCAATAAATGCCACAATGTGATGGAATCCAGCAAAACTCTACAAAAAGTCGTTTAGCCATGATAGAATGTATCACGAATTTGATTTAAATAATCAAGTCTCTCCTAATGTTTACATTTCAGTTTCGTAAGCTATAAAGGACAGATTTAGAGTCAACGCAAATTAAAAAGTTGAAATTGCCATATTGTAGAAGAAGTGTGTGTGTGTGTGTGTGTGTGTGTGTGTGTGTGTGTGTGTGTGTGTGTGTGTGTGTGTGTGTGTGTGTGTGTGTGTGTGTGTTTATGAATAGTGTTCTCACTCTAAGTGGTTTAATCTCGTAACGTGATCGTTTACTATTGTCTGAATATGTAATTGTGTGAGTTGTGTTTGTCACTAAAGATTCATGGTGTTCGTGTACCTGGCTGAAGTATGTTCACCCAAGTTTGGGAGACGTTTTGTATGCAAAATGTTAAGTGAATAAAATCAGAGTTTGACTGGACACCAAAGCATTCGCGTCGTCATTTGAATAGCTGTGTTCTTAATAGCTTAGACTTCTACATGGTGTCAGAGACAGGGATCAATTACACCCACGGCAGCAACTCTCACTGACTGGCAATTTGGCTGAAACGTTCAGGCGCTTCAAACAATCATTTGAAATTTATTCAACAGCAAGTGGACTTGACAGCAAATCGAAGAAAGTTCATAGCAACACACTGCTGCATATCATTGGACCTGAGGCGATTGATATCTTCAACACCTTTCAATGGGAACCCGAAGACTGCACCACAGACTGCAATGCTGATTCGTCCGTCCATGCTGTTAAATGTATCCTGAGCAAATTTGAGAAATACTGCATCCCCAGAAAGAACGTTACAATTGAATGACAAATATTCTTCACTCGAGACCAGCAAGCAGGGGAAAATGTTGACACATTCGTCACAGATTTAAAATTGAAATCAAAATCTTGTGAATTTGGAACTCAGAGAATCTCTCATCAAAGATAGAATACTTGGCGGGATCAGAAGCGATCAAGTGAGTGCCAGGCTTCTCAGAGAACCAGATCTCACACTGAAGAAGGCAGAGGATATTTGTAGAACTGCAGAAGCAACGGAAGCGCAACTCAGGTTGTCAGAAGAAGTAAGCAATCTCAACGACATAGCCGAGCAGGGACAGAAGCAAGTCAAATTTAGGCAACTGTCACTATTGTGGAAAACAGCATCAACCTAGACGGTGTCCAGCTTATGGAAAAACGTGTCGTAACTGCTCTAAAAAGAATCATTTTGAGTCAGTCTGCAAATCGAATCCAGTCAGTAGCATCCAAGACACGGACCAGCACTTTTCTCACAATAATGACTTCTTCCTAGGAAAGGTCAACAGCGGAGCAAACAGACATCGCAAAGAGTGGACATCCGTCCTTGAAGTTGAAGGCCATCAAATAACCTTCACTCTAGACACCGGAGCCCAAGTCAACATTCTGCCATGTGATCATTTCTACAAGTTAAAGACAGGCCCTCTTCAAAAGTCAAACGCCCGCCTCACTACCTACAGTGAAGAACAACTACCTGTCATTGGGAAAGCACTTCTATCGTGCATCGTTAAAGGACAGAAGAGTACAGTTGAGTTCCAAATTGTTGACACAAAGTCGAAAGCTCAGTTGTGAAGCTCTGGACCTCATTCAACTTGTTGACATCATTGGAGACGAAACTCTCGCGTCCTATGCAGACGTGTTCGAGGGCCTTGGCTCCATGGAAGAAGAATACACGATCAGAGTTGACCAGTCGGTTCGCCCTGTTGTACATGCTTCCAGTAAAGTACCTGCAGCGGTACGAGAACAACTTCACAAGGAACTGCAGCGGATGCAAGATCAAAATGTGATCGAAAAAGTAGACCACCCAACAGCTTGGGTCAACTCTTTAGTGATCGTGGAAAAGAAAGGAGGAGGACTTCGCCTGTGTCTTGACCCAAGAGATTTGAACAAAGCTATCCAGAGGGAACATTACCAGCTGCCAACAATCGAAGAGATAGTCAGTAGGCAAAGTGGAAATCAAGTTTTCAGTGTGTTAGACGCAAACTCAGCAATCTGGCAAATTCATCTCAGCAATTGAATGTTTGTTAACCTTGTGTGTACCTATATGTATACTTTTCTTTTGCGGTCATTGTGAATGTGTAACTTGTTTATGTAAATTGAAAATTGATTTTATTTTTATTTTTAAAAAATGTAATCTGATTGTAAATTGTTATTTTATTATGTATATGTATTTTATTTATATTTAGTTTAATATGTACATATTTCTTTGTGTGCGCATGTGTATGTGTGTGTGTGTGTGTGTAAGAATGTGAAGGATAGTGTGGAGGTATGTAAGCGGTTGTTTTTAATATGAATAATAATTTTAGGGCAATTGTAAAGCGCTTAGAGCTTAAAGGTGAAGCGCAATATAAATTTTCTTAAATAATAAATAATAAATAATAAGGACTGTGCTGACTTGACCCCTTTCAACACGCCATTCGGAAGATTCAGATTCATCAGGCTCCCATTTGGTCTCAACTCAGCAGAGGTGTTTGCGAAGCGTTTTCATCAAACTTTCGAGCAGATCCCAGGCGTTGAGACCTATATGGATGAAATGCTTATCGCTGGAGAAAACAGAGGAACATGACACAAGCTCAAGCAAGTTCTGGACACGGCAAGAAGGAAAGGGATCAAACTGAAGCCTACAAAATGTAATCTTCGTGTCAAAGAAGTGAAGTTTGTAGGCCATATCATCACTGAAAATGGCATCAAACCAGACAACTCGAAGATCGAGGCCATTCAAGCAATGCCAAGTCCCTCTAATCGCAAGGAGCTAGAACGTTTTCTTGGAATGGTCAATTACCTGGGCAAATTCTTGCCCAACCTCTCTGACGTCACCACGCCTCTTCGCAATCTACTGAAGCAACACATGGAATGGCAATGGATTGATCAGCATGAACAAGCAGTGAAGGATCTTAAGCGAATGGTCACTGAGGCCCCTGTGCTGGCGTTCTTCGACCCCAAGAAACCAATAAAGCTGTCAGTTGATGCTTCTCCGGATGGACTTGGTGCGGTGCTAACTCAAGAAAACCAACCAGTCACCTTTGCCTCACGCTCTCTCACAGACTGTGAACGAAGATACGCCCAGATAGAAAAAGAAATGTTAGCCATCGTATTTGGCATGGAGCACTTTCACTATTACGTCTATGGACAGTCTGTAATAGTGGAGACAGACCACAAACCTTTGGTGTCCATCATCAAAAAACCACTGTCGTCAGCACCGCCCCGACTACAGAGGATGCTCTTAAGATTGATGAAGTATGACGTGTCGCATGTCTATAAGGCAGGCAAAGATATGTTTGTCCCAGACACTCTTTCCAGAGCACCTCTCCCAAAGCAATCGCCTTCCAGTGATGACTGGGAGACACAAGTGCACATGGTGATCAACAGTCTGCCTATGTCAGACCAGAAGCTACAGATGTTTCAAAAGGCTACAGCAGAAGACGAGGCACTTCAGGAACTACAAAAACAAATTCGAGCAGGCTGGCCCGAAAAGAAAAATGTCCCATGCATCAGGGCATACTCCGGATTCCATGAGGAACTCAGTGAAGCCAATGGACTGCTTTTTAAAGGCGAACAGCTCATTGTTCCAGCATCCCTACAAAAGGAGATGCTACACACACTGCATAAGGGCCACCTCGGAAGAGACAAATGTTTGGCGACGGCCCGAGAAATACTCTTCTGGCCAGGAATGTTCTCCCAAATCGTCGACATGGTGGCAACTTGCAGAGTATGTAACCAATTCCGGCACTCGCAACAGAAGGAGCCCATGATTCCTCATGACATGCCAACACTGCCTTGGGAGAAACTGGGAGTGGATATTTTTCATTACAATGGCAAGACGTTTCTCCTCTTGGTTGACTATTACAGCAAGTTTATTGAAGTCAGCCTCCTGCCATCTCTAAGAGCCACAGATGTCATTGTGCAGATGAAGTCGCAATTCGCTCGCCACGGTATTCCTCGAGAGATAATAAGTGACAACGGCCCCCAATTCAGCTGTGCAGAGTTTGCCTCCTTTGCCAAATACTGGGGTTTCAAACACCTGACATCAAGCCCTTGCCATGCTCAGTCCAACGGCATGGCTGAGAGAGCGGTGCAGACGATCAAGACTCTCCTAAAGAAAGCAGCAGCCGAGCGCCAGGACCCCTACATTACCCTTATGCAGTACAGAAACGCACCATTTACAGATAGTCTATCCCCAGCACAGCTCTTGATGAACGGTGAGCACCAACCGCAAACTCAGCCAAAAGAAGAACTACGACAGAATGGCGCTGTCGTCATCCCGTCAACCACTTCAGCCCAGGGCATCTGTCCGAATGCAGATGACACGTGATAGGACCTGGAAGCTGGCCACTGTCATTGCTGCAGCCCAAGCTCCCAGGTCTTACATTGTGAAGACCACTGATGGCCTCACCTACCGCAGAAACCGCAACATGCTGAGAGCCACAAAAGAGACTTTTATGACGCCAGACCCACAGGAGATGGAAGAACACAGTGCATGTATGGAGCAACGTGAGAGTCACGAACTTGATGAGGCTGCAGACGAACACCCAGCCGTTCCCAGGCATGCCCTGCATCTTCACACCACTCGATGCGGCCGGCAGGTTCGCATTCCTGCACGCTATCCTGATGTTGAACGGAGATAAACATTAACAGACGATAATTATGAGATTTATTTTTTTCAAATGTTCTTTTTCATTATTATTATATGGGGATATCTTAGAAACAATGATTCATTGGTTCAATGGACATGACGAGATTGTGGACTCTTGTTGATATATAATGCTTTAATGTTATTTCATGGTATAAAATTAATTGGATATAGTATCGTATAACATGTATGCAGTTGATTTGAACTGTGTCATAATTATTGCACTTAACTTTATTACTTATTACTTACATTGTTCAGTTTACAAGTTTTCCTTTTTAATGTTTACGGGGGAGATGTAGAAAAAGTGTGTGTGTGTGTGTTTATGAATAGTGTTCTCACTCTAAGTGGTTTAATCTCGTAACGTGATCGTTTCCTATTGTCTGAATGTGTAATTGTGTGAGTTGTGTTTGTCACTAAAGATTCATGGTTTTCGTGTACCTGGTTGAAGTATGTTCACCCAAATTTGGGAGACGTTTTGTATGCAAAATGTTAAGTGAATAAAATCAGAGTTTGACTGGACACCAAAGCACTCGCATCATCATTTGAATGGCTCTGTTCTTAATAACTTAGACTTCTACAATATTAACATCAGATATCTAAGATAAGGCCATAAGGATCGCATATAGTTCTGCAGTATAATTATACAGAAAAGTCGTTTCCTAAGCAACATGATTTTCTAACTTTTAAATCAGGGATAACAAATCCAGCTCCTGTATAAGATTCTAAAACTGAGCCATCTGTGTAAATCTTAAGATGATGTCGATATGCCAGAGACAGACAAATTCACAGAGAGACAGACATTCAAACTGAGAGACAAACAGACAGATAAAAGAATCGCACAAGATCACATTTCGTTCTAACTTCATAAATCTAACCACAGTTGGCTCGAAATCAGAATTTCCTTCGAGTAAAGTGACCAAAGAGATAAAAACTAAAACAATGGAATAAACAGATTGAACGAAATATGTTGACATGATGGATTGTAGAGGGTCATAAAGGCGACCTCGCCATGGTTTATCGTAATTTGCGATAATCTTCGTAAAAAACAACCCACGATGTTTTGCAATTGCGACGTAACGTGTCAGTCATTCACAGAAGGGGTTCGCGCTTTTTGACTATCAGACATTCGCACATTTTGCATACAGAAAGTGTTCGCGCTTTTGGTATGTTCGCTCAAACTGACGGTTGCGAGATACCGTGGCGCTACATTCCCTTTTTCTTTGGTCTATACCTGCCGCATCATCGCTGTACTTGCCACAGTGTCCTCTGAAGCTGTTTTATGCGAATCTTGACCATTCCTTCTCTTTACATGTCCCCCGCGGGATTCCACCTTGTCGTGGCGGGAGAGCTTTCAACTAAGCTTTCATCCCCATTTTTCATTCTCTCCATCCTCATTTACAATTTATGACATGCCAGGTTTTTTTCATTGTTCACTGGCTTTCACGCGTGAGACGTTACGCAATTGAGTGGGCACATGTTGCCCATTCTGCAGTGCCTATTTGCCTATTTGGCTTTTTATATATATTTTTTTAACTAGGATGTGTTTTTATGCCGGCTTTTTTTATTTAAAAAAAAACACCTGGATCGATAAGTAGAGTAGAGTGGCTCAACATTTCCAGCACTGTGTGAAAATAAGAGCTATAGGGTACAATGATGAAGATGTCATATCGTGAATTGTACTGTTTATTTGTTTGTTGTTTTCAGGTTCTTGACGTTGTTAAGAATCATTGATGTGTGTTGTGTTATACGTGGTCGAACTCTACGCGGTGATAGTCCTGAGATAACCATAGCTGTTGACGGGACTATAACAGACTAACTAACTAACTAACTAACTGACTTCTCCTTAGATGAATGGAAAGGGGTCAGAAATTCACCTGTATTTGTTTTTCTGTCAGCATTCGTACTATCAGTAGGCCTTGTGCACATTAGACCCGCAGTCCGCAAGTTCCGTATGGAAACTCCATACACTTATATAATAAAATAAGTGCATGGGATTACGGATGGGTGTCCGCGTGTAATGTGCGCACTCGTTCATATTTCTTATTTCCTGATTTTGTTTTGCGGATTGCGCGTGAGTTTCCGCGCGGAACTTGCGCGTATATGTACACACAGCCTTACGCCCTAATGCATGTGTTCATTGTGCTCCTTTCACTATTTTTTTTCTTCTTCCGATTGGGGATGTTTATCCTGCCCCACGCCCAAAGTCTTCGCTTAGATTATTGGCGCACAGGATGCATGCTTTGTGAGTTCACCGGCACAACATGACCTACTCCTACCGAATAGTGGAATGGGCTTTAACATGCGCGCAAGTTTTAGTGCGTTCGTTCGCAAACGGGACCTTAATTTTAGGTCTCATCCGAAGGACCAAGAAATAGGAGTAAAGTATCTTTCCCAAGGATACAACACCGAGACCAGCCGGGTTCAAACCCACCGCACCCGAAAACCCATTGGATTTCGAGCGCTGACTCTAACCAACCGGCCACAGCGCCTCTTGTGTGCAAAAGACAAACAAACCACTTTACGCAAACATGTCTCCTTTTTCAGATTTGAAAACAACAAAATGAAATCTACAACATTTTCATATAAATATAATGTCCTTCTTTTCCCCGCATATATTTGTTCATCTAACTCCGGGTTACTGGTTATTAGAAGACGTGTGACCTTGACCCTTTACCAACCCCTTTGTTGTATGAATGTCTTGATGTTGTTGTGCCTGTCATGACTCAGATCATAAACGACTCTTTACTGAGTGGTGTTTTCCCTGACCTGTACAAAACTGCTCTTGTTAAGCCCTTGATAAAGAAACCTACCATGGCTCATAATGATTTGAAAAGTTATCGGCCTGTGTCCAACTTAGCGTTTGTCTCCAAAATAATAGAGAAAATTGTCCTTGCACAATTGTC
>CM065683.1:70374822-70379822 GCA_017654935.2 Phymorhynchus buccinoides
TGGTTTTTTTTGATGATGGACACCAAAGGTTTGTGGTCTGTCTCCACTATTACAGACTGTCCATAGACGTAATAGTGAAAGTGCTCCATGCCAAATACGACAGCTAACGTTTCTTTTTCTATCTGGGCGTATCTTCGTTCACAGTCTGTGAGAGAGCGTGAGGCAAAGGTGACTGGTTGGTTTTCTTGAGTTAGCACCGCACCAAGTCCATCCGGAGAAGCATCAACTGACAGCTTTATTGGTTTCTTGGGGTCGAAGAACGCCAGCACAGGGGCCTCAGTGACCATTCGCTTAAGATCCTTCACTGCTTGTTCATGCTGATCAATCCATTGCCATTCCATGTGTTGCTTCAGTAGATTGCGAAGAGGCGTGGTGACGTCAGAGAGGTTGGGCAAGAATTTGCCCAGGTAATTGACCATTCCAAGAAAACGTTCTAGCTCCTTGCGATTAGAGGGACTTGGCATTGCTTGAATGGCCTCGATCTTCGAGTTGTCTGGTTTGATGCCATTTTCAGTGATGATATGGCCTACAAACTTCACTTCTTTGACACGAAGATTACATTTTGTAGGCTTCAGTTTGATCCCTTTCCTTCTTGCCGTGTCCAGAACTTGCTTGAGCTTGTGTCATGTTCCTCTGTTTTCTCCAGCGATAAGCATTTCATCCATATAGGTCTCAACGCCTGGGATCTGCTCGAAAGTTTGATGAAAACGCTTCGCAAACACCTCTGCTGAGTTGAGACCAAATGGGAGCCTGATGAATCTGAATCTTCCGAATGGCGTGTTGAAAGGGGTCAAGTCAGCACAGTCCCTTATTATTTATTATTTATTATTTAAGAAAATTTATATTGCGCTTCACCTTTAAGCTCTAAGCGCTGTTTGAAAAAAAAAAATTGCCCTAAAATTTATTATTCCTATTAAAACACAACCGCTTACATACGCTCCACACTATCCTTCACATTCTTACCACACACACCACACACACACACACATGCATGCACACAAAGAAATATGTACATATTAAACTAAATATTAATAAAATACATATACATAATAAAATAACAATTTACAATCAGATTACATTTTTTACAAAAATAAAAATTAAAAAAAATCAATTTTCAATTTACATAAACAAGTTACACATTCACATTGACCGCAAAAGTAAAGTATACATATAGTTACACACAAGGTTAACAAACATTCAATTGCTGAGATGAATTTGCCAGATTGCTGAGTTTGCGTCTAACACACTGAAAACTTGATTTCCACTTTGCCTACTGACTATCTCTTCGATTGTTGGCAGCTGGTAATGTTCCCTCTGGATAGCTTTGTTCAAATCTCTTGGGTCAAGACACAGGCGAAGTCCTCCTCCTTTCTTTTCCACGATCACTAAAGAGTTGACCCAAGCTGTTGGGTGGTCTACTTTTTCGATCACATTTTGATCTTGCATCCGCTGCAGTTCCTTGTGAAGTTGTTCTCGTACCGCTGCAGGTACTTTACTGGAAGCATGTACAACAGGGCGAACCGACTGGTCAACTCTGATCGTGTATTCTTCTTCCATGGAGCCAAGGCCCTCGAACACGTCTGCATAGGACGCGAGAGTTTCGTCTCCAATGATGTCAACAAGTTGAATGAGGTCCAGAGCTTCACAACTGAGCTTTCGACTTTGTGTCAACAATTTGGAACTCAACTGTACTCTTCTGTCCTTTAACGATGCACGATAGAAGTGCTTTCCCAATGACAGGTAGTTGTTCTTCACTGTAGGTAGTGAGGCGGGCGTTTGACTTTTGAAGAGGGCCTGTCTTTAACTTGTAGAAATGATCACATGGCAGAATGTTGACTTGGGCTCCGGTGTCTAGAGTGAAGGTTATTTGATGGCCTTCAACTTCAAGGACGGATGTCCACTCTTTGCGATGTCTGTTTGCTCCGCTGTTGACCTTTCCTAGGAAGAAGTCATTATTGTGAGAAAAGTGCTGGTCCGTGTCTTGGATGCTACTGACTGGATTCGATTTGCAGACTGACTCAAAATGATTCTTTTTAGAGCAGTTACGACACGTTTTTCCATAAGCTGGACACCGTCTAGGTTGATGCTGTTTTCCACAATAGTGACAGTTGCCTAAATTTGACTTGCTTCTGTCCCTGCTCGGCTATGTCGTTGAGATTGCTTACTTCTTCTGACATCAACTTGAGTTGCGCTTCCGTTGCTTCTGCAGTTCTACAAATATCCTCTGCCTTCTTCAGTGTGAGATCTGGTTCTCTGAGAAGCCTGGCACTCACTTGATCGCTTCTGATCCCGCCAAGTATTCTATCTTTGATGAGAGATTCTCTGAGTTCCAAATTCACAAGATTTTGATTTCAATTTTAAATCTGTGACGAATGTGTCAACATTTTCCCCTGCTTGCTGGTCTCGAGTGAAGAATATTTGTCATTCAATTGTAACGTTCTTTCTGGGGATGCAGTATTTCTCAAATTTGCTCAGGATACATTTAACAGCATGGACGGACGAATCAGCATTGCAGTCTGTGGTGCAGTCTTCGGGTTCCCATTGAAAGGTGTTGAAGATATCAATCGCCTCAGGTCCAATGATATGCAGCAGTGTGTTGCTATGAACTTTCTTCGATTTGCTGTCAAGTCCACTTGCTGTTGAATAAATTTCAAATGATTGTTTGAAGCGCCTGAACGTTTCAGCCAAATTGCCAGTCAGTGAGAGTTGCTGCCGTGGGTGTAATTGATCCCTGTCTCTGACACCATGTAGAAGTCTAAGCTATTAAGAACACAGCTATTCAAATGACGACGCGAATGCTTTGATGTCCAGTCAAACTCTGATTTTATTCACTTAACATTTTGCATACAAAACGTCTCCCAAACTTGGGTGAACATACTTCAGCCAGGTACACGAACACCATGAATCTTTAGTGACAAACACAACTCACACAATTACATATTCAGACAATAGTAAACGATCACGTTACGAGATTAAACCCTTATGAGTGAGAACACTATTCCGATAAACACACACACACACACACACACACACACCACACACACACACACACAACACACCCACACACACACACACACACACAACACACACACACTTCTTCTACAATATGGCAATTTCAACTTTTTAATTTGCGTTGACTCTAAATCTGTCCTTTATAGCTTACGAAACTGAAATGTAAACATTAGGAGAGACTTGATTATTTAAATCAAATTCGTGATACATTCTATCATGGCTAAACGACTTTTTGTAGAGTTTTGCTGGATTCCATCACATTGTGGCATTTATTGGAATGAAATAGCTGATACATTAGCCCAAGAAGGTGCCCTTAAAAAACATCCAGAAACTGAAACTGGAAAAAACATGAAATAAATTCAATATTAGAAAACTGTTTGAATAATGAAAATGTTCCTACGAAAACAAAAGTGTTATTATGTCAAAGATCTTTGTCTAGTTTAATCTACAAAATTCGCCTAAATTCATGGAAGACCAAATTTTCCAAAGATGTAGAATGTGCTTGTGGTCACCCACAGTCCGTTCGTCATATTATATTTGAATGTCCAGTTTTAACTCCCCTATACAATAAGTTTTAAAATAAATATAGCAAACTTAGGGCCTTTAAAAGAAATCATTTACAGCCCTGAAATGATTGACATTGCAAAGGACATATCCAGATCTCAGATTGTTCATTTGTTATAATTGATTCAATAGTTTACGGTTTATTAATGTATTGTTGTTGATAAGCATACTCGCACACATACACGCGCGCACGCGACGCGCACGCGCGCACGCGCACGACACACACGCACGCACACGCCACGCTCACGCGCGCGCACACACACCACACACACACACACACACACACACACAACTTTCCCCCTCATTTTAATTCAATATTTGGTTTTTTTCGGGGTTTTTCTTCTTTTTTTGTTTAATTAATTAATTCATTTAAGTCTAATATCACCATTGTTGTGAACAGACTTTAAATTAAATCAAATCAATTTTAAATCAATCAATCTGTCTCTGACATTGTTTCATTTCAGTCTCTGTATTGCAGCGGTCTGTTTATCTGTCTTTGCCTCTGATTATCTCTACTTTGCTGTCTCTGCCCCCCCCCCCATCTCTCTCCATCTCTCTCTCTCCCTCTCTCTTTCTCTCTCTCTCTCTCTCTCTCTCTCCTCATCTCTCTCTCTCTCTCTCTCTTCTTTCTCTCTCTCTTTCTCACATCAACATCAGAGCTTTAAACAAGAATGTCATGCATAATGAAATAAAACAAAGAGCATAGCATTTGACATGGAATGAATGGAACAACCATTCACTCGTGCCAATCACTGCACAGATAATAGCACGTGATCAAAGCTCGAATGAAGGGGATGTCAACTCACTGTATACTGTGGGCACGAATGAATTAACTGGTCAATGGTCCTTCTTGAGTCTTAAAGATCCACCAGATCACGTGTCAAAATCACGGGTTTCACGGGTTTTCCCTCTTATAGCTGGAACGAAATCTTGCTTTGACCAAGTCTGACTCCCATACAAATATGCCCCCAAATTGAAAACGAAACATCATTTTAAAGAGCAGCCTCCATTTTCAAGTTGGGGACATTTGTATGTGGGTCACAGCTACCCAGAAAAAACCAAGGGACTTAATCGTGGTGCGTCACTGTGTCTTTAAGGGGCCGACACATTGCCTGATTCGATTCATATGCCTCAGTCAGATCAGATTGGTCACGTGACTAATCCGATCTGACTGTGCAGCATGGTGTATATATACTCGGCGCATATTTCTTAAAGGTCATTTAAATTAAATAAAAATGACATTTTAATTACTTTTGACTTGGTCTGCCGACACAGACCAAGCAGATGTTCATTATATTGGATTATCACTTTGTTAGAAGATTGTATACTTTTATTTTCCTTAATGTGTTTTTTATTATAAAGGATTGAATTTCTTTCACATCTGTGTCGGAGCTGTAGATCTATAGGACAATTTAACCATGCAT
>CM065683.1:70384822-70389822 GCA_017654935.2 Phymorhynchus buccinoides
CTCGCTTCCGATCTACTTCAAAATCAAACAAAAGAGGACAGTCACAAAAGTGAGCTAGGCACAAGAAAAAGCAAAATGGGGGAAAAAATAAATCAAAAGGAAAGTAGTCATTGTGGAGTCTGACTGAACGGTGCTGGCTCGTTTTGCATGGATGAAGAGAAGGAAGTGGAATGACCGTGCTTAGTGTCCCGTGGGACCCCGGGGGTCCCGTCCAATCATCTCCTCTCTTTTCTTTTGCTCGGCCCCTCTGCCTTTTCATGGGTTGCCTAGCAACGCTCAGTTCGCCTGACCTGGTTCCCGGATTCCACCGGTTGCCAAGGACATGTCTAAAAGACCCACCAGACCACGTGTCGAGATCACGGGTTTCGCGTGTTGTTCCCTCTTATAGCTGGTAAGAAATCTTGTTTTGACCAGGTTTGACTCCCATACAAATGCCCCCAAATTGACTACGTAACATCATTTTGAATAGCAATTGGGGGCATTTGTATGTGGGTCACAGCTACCCAGTTATCGCTGTCACAGACAGACAGACAGACAAACAAAGACAAACCTTTGTTTTTTTCGTTGAAACACACTGATAACTGTATGTGAGGCCATTTTACACCGAAATATGCATTTTGAGCAAATTTGAACACGGACGGACGGACGGACAAAGTGAAAACAATACCAGTCTCGCTTCGCGACTGGTAAAAAGTGCTTTGACGTCATGAAACTAACAAAGAAAGAATTAGAAAATCACATTGACCATGATTTTAAATAATGCCGAATCTGACTGGGACAGAAAATTTAGAAGTTTGACGTCCTCTCGGCCAAAGCCATATGGGATGAAGTGGGACAGCTATGCTATGAGGCAAGTATAACGTGAAACGACCTTGACCTACGAGGGAAATGTCAAGGGAGTAAATCAGCGAAGTAACAGCGTGAACGACCAACATGCTAGAAATATCATTAGCCTAGAACTATCATAACAGCAAATATGTTAACGTGGACAGAGACCTTAAATGAATCTAATGAAATCCTGTTAGGTTTGTTTAGCCTTTTGTGTAGTCCCCCGTACACAGATCTGATGAAATATCTTGTGTAGGCCTGTCAGACATTTTATTTGAATCGTGTATTGGGGTCTACTGGAGTATGGTGAGCGAAAATAGTATCATTATTTTTAGACGGAAGCATTTTACGTGAATCATGACTCACAGACATCGTCACAATCGGATCGCTTTGATAGCGAATTGTATGTAGTGTGGCGGGCCCTTTAGAATACAGAGAAACAGGCGCGTGTGCGTGTGTGTGTGAATTAAAATAAAAAATTATTATTATTTTTTGTGTGTGAATATAAACCGACTTCGGTTCTATGCTTTGTTGCTTTTGTTTTTAATTTGTGATACTTATGTATGTATTATTAATTGATTTATTTGTTTATTGATTTGTGGTGACGTTTAACGTGGTGACAGCCCTGTCATGGCCTTGGTCGCCGACGGGGCTGTAATTCTTAATCTTAATATTAATCTTAATTGGTTAATCTATTTTAGGAAAATATTGGTAGCTTTTATATGAGTGTACGTTTTCAAGTTTGTCACATAATTCTAATCAAATTATCTCCCTCTTTTAATTCCTTGATGATGTTATATGCATCTTATTGTCTTAATTGTGGTGTTTCGATTTATGTAATCTGACTGTTTTTAGTATTGTGTATCGAGCCTGTGATTGCACACTTTAATTTCCACAAGGATGAATGAAGTTGTTTTGAATTTGACTTTGATCTGCCTTGTAGGGTACTGGAACTACAAGTGCATCTCATCTCTCATTTCTGAAGCAATCATCCGTCCTGAAACGATAATGATTCACCAAGCCTTAACTGTATTTCTGTAGTTCGTTTCAACAGAATTATATAATTGTAGTGATCTTATGGGGTAAATCTATATAAAATGCGCTAAGGATCGGAGGAGGGACCCTAAAAACTCGAGTAGGCCCTACTGCGTAAATGTCGGACTTTCGCTCGCGATGCGTGTCAAGATACGCGCTTCGTCTATATATTCCGCTAGGTCGGATTAAAAATGTTGCTTTTGAAAGTTGATTTTGAAGGCAATATTTTGCTCGCGTGTCAATTGGCATTATTTTGAAGCTGCGTCTCCTGGTCCGACTTGACTGCTTTCCCTTCTTCCTCTTATAATGATTTTTTTTCAGCGACTTTCGACGAAGCCTTAATAGCTCAATAGGTTAGGACGCTGAGTCGCAAATCCGTAGATCGTGTAGGTCGCGGATTCGAGTTTTCCCCTCGCCACAATTTTGTTGTTTTTTTTGGTGGGGGGGAGAGGCTTTTCATCATTTTTTTTTAAAAGGAGAGTGGGCGGAGGGAGGGGGGCGCAGCCCAGGGAGGAGAAAGCTGGGGGTGGGCGGAGGGGGTAGGGGGACACGGGGAGGGGGAAAGCAGAATAGGGGAAACCCCAAGCGAAGCTAGGAAGGAGAAGAGGGAGGCGAGTACCTTCTGGAAGTTTGGAAAGCTGGGGGTGGGCGAAGGGGGGAGGAAAACACGGGGGGGGGAAAGCAGGATAGGGGAAACCCCAAGCGAAGCTAGTAAGCGCAGATGCTTCATGCTGCCGTGCGGAGCACGGGTGAGTGGGCGGAAGGGAGGGGTGCTGCCGTGCGGAGCACGGGTTTATCTAGTATCCTATAATACTGGTTAGACTTTTTTTTAAAGTGAGTGTGGGGGGGGGGGGGGGGGTTGTTGAAAAGAATGATTGGACAAGATAATTTTGAGGATGTTCTATGTATGAGTTGTAAATGGAGAATATATATATCCTTCAAAAACAAGTATATATAATAAAACAAAATAGAGACAAGGGCGTCGCCGAGCGGCAGACATGTCCGTCACCAGCAATGCCACGCACTTGCGACACCCCGTAGAGTGTCACATCCTGACACAACATTGGAAGGGATTCTGTCTTCTAGTTCACGAGATACAGCTTGAAGAAGAAACATATAGCGCAAAGAAGGAAATTTCGGTTTTCAAGGTCACACTTCAAGGTCAAGGTCAGCATGGTGATAATTTATGCTCGGATGTTTTCTTCTCTAGGGTATACAGTACCACACACAATCTGAAGCGCTTCTGTCAAGTACCAATGTGGAAAATATGGTTTAAAACCCAATGTGTAGACCCCTACCACTTTCAAGGCCTACTGATCGCCCGGACCGTGACCTTGACCTTGATCGGTATGCCACCATCAGAACGGGCATAAGCCAAATTTGAAGACTCTAACACTAACGGTGTGGGAGTTATGGCCCCTGAAAGATTTTCGGTTTTCAAGGTCGTACGCCAAGGTCAAGGTCACGACGGCAAAATGGTTTGCGCGGATGCCTTCCTCTCATGGTGACACACCAGCGCACAACATTTGACGTGATTCTGTCAACCCGTTCGAAAGATATCCTTGGGACAGACAGAAGGAGAAAAAATGACCCTCCGATTTTCAGGCTCCAGCGATCTTTTTGACCTTGACCTTGACCTTGATTGGTATGCCATCATCAGAACAGGCATAAGCCAAACCACCTTCATACCAAGTTTCAACATCTTATGTTGATCGGTGCCCGAGATATGGCTAAAAATAGATTTTCGGTTTCAAGGTCGTACGTCAAGGTCAAGGTCACGACGGCAAAATGGTTTGCCCCGATCTCTTCCTAGTAGTAGTAGTAGTAGTGGTAGGGACAAGATAAGCCGTTAAGCTTTTTATATAGTCCCATCGTGTACATCAATTATATTTATAACAACAAACATTTGGTCAAGGTGTATTACGTCAATTTTCCTAATAATAAAAATAATAAATAATAAAAAAATCAATATACCTTGACCTTACTTCAACGTGACTCTCTCTCTCTCTCTCTCTCTCTCTCTCTCTCTCTCTCTCTCTCTCTCTCTCTCTCTCTCTCTCTCTCTCTCTCTCTCTCTCGGGCATGGTGTAAAAACGCTTATGCTTATCTAATAACCCTCAATAAGCATTGGTATTCGTAACATTCGTTTTCATATTCGTACTCTCTCTCTCTCTCTCTCTCTCTCTCTCTCTCTCTCTCTCTCTCTCTCTCTCTCTCTCTCTCTCTCTCTCTCTCTCTCTCTCTCTCTCTCTCTCTCTCTCTCTCTCTCCCCTGCTTTCAAACGTATCTGAAAGTGATAATTGAGAGTAGAAGACAAAACAAAAGTGTTTATTAGGAATATAGACTGTAAAGAGGCCGATTCACAGTCTGCAGACGCTATTGTATTGTGTGCTATGCCAATGCCGGGGGATATGTTATGGGCTTCTGCAACAGAGTACATTCTGATTATGGCTCTGCCTTGGGTGTACCTCTCTGGTTGTACCGTTGCTTCAACTCGGCACAAGGCAAGGCAGCTGGCAGGGTCCTCAGAACCTGCGCAAGTCAAAGAACATCCTCTATTTACTTGTATACAAATTGTTGGTTTCAATGTGTTGGGGGTGAAAAAGTGCAGGCCCAGATGGAATTCTGAGTGAAATGTTGAAAAACGCTAACTCAGTAGCTATTGATTTTCTTGTGATTTTGTTCAACAGACTGTTAAATGATGGAATCTTCCCTGAAGCCTGGGCTAAATCTACCATCATTCCTATTTACAAAAAAGGAGATCCTAATAACCCAGATAATTACCGTGGGGTTGCTTTGACTAGTATTGTTAGTAAGATCTATACCCACATTTTAAATAGAAGATTGACAAAATGGTCTGAGCGAGAAGAAAAGATTATTGAAGAACAAGCCGGGTTCCGTTCAGGTTATAGTACGATAGATCATATTTTTACTCTTTTTGCCTTAGTCCAATCTTATTTACTAAAAAAAAGAAAATTATATGTTGCCTTTGTCGACTTTCGGAAGGCGTTTGACTCCGTCAATCGAAATAAGTTGTGGATCAATTTGCGAAACAGCGGAGTGAATGGAAAACTATATATGGCTCTTCGTGGTGTGTACAGTTCATTGTTAGCATGTGTGAGAGATAAATATGAATA
>CM065683.1:70394822-70403041 GCA_017654935.2 Phymorhynchus buccinoides
CATAAATAAAAATGCTCATGAGTGAAAATCTGACACGGGATCCTGATATAATAACTCATTTTCTTACATACTATAGGCCTGACATTATTCTTCACTGTTGTTTATCAAAAGGATCTTGTGTGAAGTTGGCTTGAAAAAAAGTCCTGAAACTAAACGTTCCTCGCAGAACAGCTGTTTCACATCAATCTGACGTGTCCAGTAAAGTGTCAGTGTCCTTTTTAATGTATGTTTCATAGAATATGCAAATTGAAGTTTTTCTGCGCTGTTGTGACTGTTAAGCTGTGTGTCCGTGGTATGACCTTAACATTGCCATTTTCTTGGGATTTACTCTATTTTCAATAATAAAAGAGTATTTATGCAAGGTTTCAGGCAGGAACAGTTTGCATTATTGAATAAATGAATAAAGGACGAAACAAGCAGCATTCTAGGGTATGGAGCTTATTTGAATGTAAGCAATCTGGCATTTAGATCTGTCTCCGAAACACATTTAGCGAGTGAGCCTTGAAGGCTTTGCCTCTTGTTTTAAAACAAAACAAAGCAAAAAGGAAACACCCAAGTCATTTGCAAGCCATACGATGGGGGTAAGCACCGCGGATTTACCTACTTTCTACTCATAGCACAAAAAAGAATGTTACAAATCAACACAAAAAGCAAATCTAAGCCGAGGATAATGCTAACGAGATCGTGAAAACAAAAAAACTGCTTCTGTTATTGTTCTTCTAAACATTCACAAAATGGTTCTGTAAGTAGGCATGACATTTGTTACGCTTACACTTTTACAGTGGTTATCTATTGGGGGTTTGTTTTTACATTTTGTGCACACGTGTGTGTGTGTGTGTGTGTGTGTATCTGTGTGTGTGTGTGTGTGTGTGTGTGTGTGTGTGTGTGTGCGTGCGCGTGCGTGTGCGTGCGTGCGTGCGTGCGTGCGTGCGTGCGTGCGGGTGTCACACAATCACAATCACAAAATCACCATATTTATTCGTCCAATAAAATGGAAATGTGTAGGCCTATGTGGTGGCACGTAAAAGTAAGTAATAAAAGATCACAATTCCAATATTAAAATATCAGATTAAGCCAATCTCAAGCATACACAGACAGCAAGCACCCCCGCTACACTCTCTCCCCCCACCCTCCACCCTCACACACATAGAGACACACAAACAGACAAAGATTGCGGGAACAAAGACAAACACACATAATCATAATAATCAGTAAGTAAAAATGTAAATATGCACACAAGACACGCAGACACACAGATGCACCTAAACACACGCGCGCGCGCGCACTCACACACGTATATACACACTTAATACATCAATTAGCACATTTCTTAACTTACGTTTCAACGTTAATGCTTTACCAAGAATGTAGGACATTTAAATGAAGCGTCGAAAACTTTTAACACACTAAAGCTTAAAATTTAAATATACCCTTAAAAGAATCACCAACATAAGAATTGAAAAGAAACTGGGTCAAAAGTGATAAAACATTAAATGAATTCCATCTTCTGCTCTTATGATTACATTTGTCCATATTGTGTATATAATTATTATGCTATGCTTGTGTGACAAATATGTTATTCCCATATGTATTGATGGCGGCTTGATTTTTTTTATCCAGTTTTTGTTGTTTATCTTCTTTGCTTCAGTTGTGTTTCTTATTAATTTATGATTAGGGAAAAGCTTTGTTTAGCTTATTCCTTCATCGTCAATAAAGATCATTTTGACTTGATTTGACTTCACACACACACACACCACACACACACACACACACACACACACACACACACACACACACACACACACACACACACACACACACACACACACATTAAATATAACAGTGCACGCAATAAAACTGATGAAATTGCATCGATGCTGCATAATAATGGACATAATTTTCATATCTTAGGTATTGCTGAATCCAGATTAACTGATTTTATTCCAAATTCTGATATTATGATGACTAACTATAATATAATTCGACTCGATCCACATTCTCCTAGATCAACAGGGTTACTTCTATATTGTGTTAATTCATTAAACTATAAAAGACTTCCTCACCTAGAAAACCACAATGTTGAATCTATATGGATAGAAGTTTATCTTAAACATCACAAACCTATTATGATCGGATTTCTGTATAGAAATCCGGCCGAAACTACTGAGTGGTACAATCATTTTAATTCAATGATGGACGCAGTAGTATTTGAATCCAAAGAAGTAATTTTGTTAGGGGATTTCAATATAAATTTAGCATTATCAGGTACTAGATGGAGCCACTCTTATGTTACATACGGTTTAGAACAAATAATCGATCGCCCAACACGCATTACAGATACCACAGCTACTTTAATAGACCACATTTATGTCAACACGAAATCTAATATAATAGAAACATGTTCAGTCCTAACTGGTTGCAGCGACCATTCTGCTATTTGTTTAACATGGAAGAAAAAAGGTGTGAAAATTCCAAAGCCAGGTCATAAGGAAATTGTTTACAGATGCTTTACTCACTTTGATGAAAATGCCTTCATTGAGGACCTAATTAATTCTAACCTAGATTGTGTGTATCAGATGAGAGACCCTAATGATGCAGTTGATTACTGGATCCGTACATTTATTTCTATATATGACAAACATGCTCCCTTTATTAAAAAAAGAGTGAAACATTCTATTAAGCCCCCTTGGATATCAAAAGAAATTGACAATGAAATATACAAAAGAGAAAGTTTATTATCATCAAAGGATAAGGGGGAAATCCAGCAACAAACAAACAAAGTCAACTCAATGAAGCGCAAAGCAAAAACTAAGTATTTCCGAGATTTAATCTCTTCATCACAAAATCCAAAATCAGTTTGGAAAGCTATTAACTTATTAACTAACGCTAACTCTAAGAATCAAAATCCAGTAAATGAAATATCTCCAGAAGACATTAACTCTCATTTTACTAACGTTGCTAATAAAATAATATTAAACGACAAATCCAATGAAAATGGTTTATCAGAACTGCAAGAATTCTGTCGATCAAAAAACATAACCTCAACTTTCTCTATACCGCCCATTTCAGTCAATGAAGTAGTATATGAACTTTTACACTTAAAACAATCTGGAAGTCGAGATTTAGATGGAATGGATGGCAAAATATTGAAAACCGTTTCATTTGCTATTGCAGACACCCTCACCTACTTGTACAACTTATGCATAGATAAAAATCAGTTTCCACTCAAATTTAAGCAAGCTAAAGTTATACCTTTATACAAATGTGGTGATCGATCTAACCCAGCTAACTACAGACCTATCTCCATTTTAAGCATATTATCTAAACCTCTTGAAAAGCACGTTAAAAAACATTTACATTCTCATTTACAATGTTATGATTTGATACATGAGAGTCAGTCTGGTTTTAGAGAACACCACTCATGCCACACTGCTCTTATACAATTAGTAGACAGATGTCTCTCAAATGTAAATAACAATGCATTTACAGGTGCCTTATTCATAGACTTTGCTAAAGCATTTGATGTTATTAATCACACTCTTTTATTGAAAAAACTAATACATTACAATCTAACCAGCAGTGCTTTGCGTTTCATCGAGTCGTTTCTTTGTGATCGGCAACAGATTGTTGAAATTAATTCATCGAGGTCAAAATTACTTCCTATTAAGTTTGGCGTTCCCCAAGGGTCAGTCTTAGGACCACTTTTTTTCTCTATATACATAAATGACTTGCCTTTGTGTGTTAAATGCTGCTGTGAAATGTTTGCTGATGACACCTCATTGCAATCTAATACATAAAAGAGCTTTAAAGCTAGTTTTACTTAAATCTAGTAGCCTGACTGTAAATGACTACAAACAACTAAACATCCTTCCTTTTAAAGACAGACTTTTCTATAACAAATGCCTATGTATGTTTAATGTCGTAAACGGAACTGCCCCGAAGAAAATTATAAGCTCTTTTAAAATAAATGAAAATCGACACACTCACATGCTTTCGTTTCCTAAGCCCCGTAACGATCTGTTCAAATCCAGCTTGACATACTCTGGAGGAAACACATGGAACAACTTGCCAGCATTCTTGAAATTATGTCCATCTAAATCTACTTTTAAAAGAACTTTAAAGAAGTATTTGATTGATAAATTGTAAAATTTTAATTTATTATTATGTATATTCGCATGTATATAAATATGATTAAAAAAAATATGTTGCTCTTTCCCCTTCCCCCCCCCCCCCCCCCCTATTTTTCTTTTCTTTCCTTTTTCTCCCAATTGTTATGTTTTTGTGGCGCTCTCTCTCTCTCTCTCTCTCCTCTCTCTCTCTCTCTCCTTATCGTTTGATTTATATATATATTTATTTATTTTTATTTTTTACTTTTTTTTATTTCTTTAAATTTTATACTCATTTATGAATGTTCTCTGTGGTTTTTTTTTCTATTATTATGCATTTTCATGATGTTTGTATTTTTGTTGGAGGGCAGGATGAAAAAAAAGCCTTGTTAGCTTATTCTTTAACCCTCAATAAAGATCATTTTTGACTTGACTTGACTTGACTTGACATTCGGTGACACTTCGTGTGCATCTGCGCGCACAGACGGTTATCTTCTTCCCACATACCAGCAGTCAAATGATCTCACTTATGCAGACCCTATTCCCGCCCTATCTCCTCCTCCCCTGTGACAATGTATCACGCGCACGACCCCTCTTTCTTTATCTACATCTACCACCCCCCCCCCCCATAACAAAAACACAAACCATAAATCTACAACCAAAACCCCCCCACAAACAACCACCTCCCCCCAGCCGACCCCCGCCTTCTTTTCTCGCGGGCCGCCACTTTAATTACCATTCAACATCAAACCCGAAGCCGATTAAGGCCCTTATCTCTTTGAATCCCGGTTTACCTCCCCATTCCGCATGGACCACACCCACATTGGCGGTCTCCCTTTGTTCCCGGTATTTCACTTTCCAACGACTCCCCCCTTTCTCACCCAGTAATGTAACGACGAAGGATACCGGCCCACAATGCCTGGAATGGGGGGGCTGATAGCGAACTGGTACCCCCACGACTGGAACACGCGTGGCGGGTAGCTTACTGTATTTGCTTTCCGCACGAGAAGGGATAGGAAATGCCTGGAATGTTCCCGTGCCAGTGATGTGTGATTGTTCTGTACTACTATGCATAATACTAGGACATCATTTTGTGACTTGTCGACTGCTATGAACCAATCACAGGGTCTCATTGTTTGAAAATGGGAGGGCTAAAATTTGAGTAGTGAGGAAAGTTAGCCTACACATACTCTCTCATAATACCATCCAAAACCTGGCGAGACAACATTGCAGACTCAACCTCTCTCCCAGCCAGTCCTAATAGCCCAACTAGTGAGTATTATTGACGGCTGGTGATTGAGATTTGTTTTTTTGTTTGATCAATATTTTTTATCTAGATCCTATGTTCAATGATGAATAAGGAGAGTAGATATGTTATTGAAAAGAAGTGGTAAACATTCTGTTTTATTTGTGTGCACTGATTATTTGTGTGTGTATATTTCTTGCACTTTATGATACCATTCCTTTCCAGGTGTTGGATGGAGAGTGATGTTGGCTTGATCATAGATTTTGATCTAGCCGGGTACTGAATAATATCAGTTGATTCCTGTACACCTTTTATGTTTTACTGATCTCAGTTTGTTAACTGAAATTCAGTTTATTTGTTAACTACATGTAGTGCTATTGTACAAAGGCAGCCTTCAAGCCGGTTGGGATCCAATAATTCCCTGCCGACTGAAGCCCCTTATCTCTAAGCCATAGAGACCTACATCCACCTTCTCCTGTGATTATTAGCAGGGCATCATGGTCAGGAAGCTTATCCCTGACTCACAAGAAACAAAACGGGAACGCCACCAATGACGCCCCGCTACCTCAGAATCACTCGAGGGGTGACTCACTGCAAAAAAAAAAAAAGAATAAAAAAAGAACCGCGTGCCATCCCGCGATGCCGTAACCGGAACGACTGGGAGCTGCTCTCACCTGACGAGCAAGCCCAGCCAGCCCAGCACTCGCCGCTGCCCTATGGAGGAACTTCAGCACAGCCATGAGTTAAGTCCCCACAACAGTGCCAAGGAACACTAACTGGAAACCCAGGACACTTAAGTGACCCTTCCTCGTTTGGGGCTAATCTTCTAGAAAGACAAAAGTCTTGTGTATCCTTTCGGATTTCATTGTTTTTTTCATTCATATTTTTGTTTTGGGCGCCATTGAGCTGCTTTATTATTATTGTTGCATTATCTTATGCAGATTTTGGGAGTAAATAAAAAACAAGTGTCAAATAATTCTGAACCCTTATGGTCAGACTGATGAGAGTGGGAGTCATGTAATTTCATGTAAAACCCTACTTCTCTCTGTCTGCCATTTTGAGCAAATCAGCCACTTGTATTTCTTACAATCACACGAGCCAAAACCCGGGCAAAAATATAATTTATTAGATGAAAAGGGGGAGGGGCGCGGAAAGTTTGCTGCAACTGGCTCCCATGAACCCTAGAGAATTGGGCTAACGGCAATTTTCTATTTGATTTAACCACACTAAAAGGTCTTCCGCTCGAGATTTAGCCTTTTAACACCCATTACCGCATCGTCATCACTCCCCGCACCCACGTGCATCATGTAGGCAAGAACAATGACGCGAAGCACACATACGTACAAACACGCGCGCACGCGCGCTTCTCACACGGACACACCACATGTGGGCACATACTCCGCACACAGGCACACTCGCAGGCACCCTTGCTCCGACAAACACACTTGGCAGCACACCACGTCAAATCATCGACAAACACACACACACACACGCAGGCACATGCCGCACGCGCACGTAGCACACACACACATGCCGGTCGCCACTTGCTGATGACATACTGCAGAGCATCATCATCTGCTACTTGGTCTGGTTCAGGACTCTAGGCTGATGGAAGGGAGGAGTCCTGAACCTCGATGTCCTGCACGGCTCATGGACAGAAGCCGTACCAGGAGTCGTGTTGTGCAGGCGCATGTCTGGAGATTGCAGCTGCAGGGTATGGCTGTGGGTCTGGGAGAATGGCAGCAGGCCTTCCTGTTTGTCAACTTCCGGTGGGTGTCAGCGCAGAGGAGTGAGGTCATGGGCCGATGACCTTGGTCTAGCAACAGCCTCACGCCTTTCAACCTACATCGTCGGCTTTCTTCAGGGAACTGAAGAGGCACAGGTGCGTTAAGTAGGAGGACAGACATATGACTGACTGACTGGAAGAGCCGTGGCAAGATGGTGGCCCGGCTGACGCTTGCACCGCTTGCAGGCACCGACGAAGCTTAGCTCGATTTGTGTGTCGAACAAATGCGCACCTCATACCCTTAGATGACAAAGCCGGATGTCTGCCGGGGATCCTGCGGAAAGTCAATGACGAGTTCCTCCGTCCTGCTGATGTTCAAAAAAAAACGGCTCGGTCAGTAAGATTCAGTCCGACCAGCTCGATGCTCTCGCGTATTAGGTATTCGTCAGAGTTCTGGCAACAGTTCCGACAGTGCCGAGTCGTCTGCAAACTTTACTAGCAGGTTTGCAGGGCCGCCCCTTGTTCTGCAGTCAGCCGAATAGAGGTTGACGAGGACTGGGACAATACGCATTTCCTTGGGGTGATCCTGTTATTTGTGCACTAGACGTTGGAGGAAGCCTGGTCACCCTCTGACGTCTGGGGGGCGCTATCAGTCAGGAAACTGAAGATCCAGGAGTATGATGGTGGGGTTGCCGAGACATGGACAGGAGTTTTGCAGATCACAAGGTGAGGTTGGATAATGGTAAAGGCTGGGCTGGAAAAGTGCAACAAAGTAAAATTCTTGCGTAGGTTTTGGTTGAAGTGTCAATGATGCTGGAGAAGATGCTGCAACAGGGTCTAATATAGCGTCTTGGGGTTGTTTTCGTGAGTGTTGGGGAGTCAGGCGCATTGAAGGGATCCTGGGATCGGCTCAGTTTCCCGCCGGGGTGACTTCAGGACTTTCTCTCGCACTCATTCATTGGCACTGGTGTAAGCGCCACTGGGCGAAAGTCGTTTAGGCTGGCTCGCTGACTTCTTTTGGGGAATAAGGGATTATGGTGGATCTTCCTGCTCACGTTCCTGGCACTGGATTAGTCAAGTGGTGTACGTTTGTACTAGGACCTAGAGGGGGGGCACGACGGGAGGAGAAATACCCCTCATG
>CM065683.1:70403541-70411041 GCA_017654935.2 Phymorhynchus buccinoides
GTACAGCTCTCATATTCCCTGTCGCGCCCCCCTAACTACACGGCTCAATCCCACGTACTAACCAATAGATAAAAGACCATTTCGAGTAACGGGACACAAGTGCGCCTATGCAATCAGCCATCCTACAGCCACTCCTACTAAATAAATAACATGATTCAATTTCACTTTTGATTTAAAAAATCAAAAACACTGTCACAGACAAAACGCAATTGTGGCAAAACATTGTGCTAATCATCTATCAAATGACTAAACACCGCAGACTGTAGCTATAATCTGTTAATTCCTCATTTACTCCATGTTGTTTGTAGTCCTTTCAACAACAACGGTCTTCTCAGGATTGCTACCACGTCAGTAATACACAACTTGACAACATTATAACACTCATCCGGAATGGCTATGTGTTTGAAAGATCCACCTGATCACGTGTCAAAATCACGGGGTTCACGTGCTTTCCCTCTTATAGCTGGAAATAGAAATCTTGTTTTGACCAGGTCTGATTTTAACCCATACTCAATGCCCCCACAATTGAAAACGAAACATCATTTTTTAAAGACCAGCCTCAATTTCAAGTTTAGGGGGCATTTGTATGTGGGTCACAGCTACCCAGAAAAAAAACCAAGGGACATTAATCGTGGTGGGTCAGTGTGTCTTTAAGACATATGTTTTGATTCAGAATACTTTGTTTGGGTGAACGAACCTCCATCGACGAACAAAAAAGTAATAGTTCGGTTTTGACCACATTAATCGTGGACAATAAAGTAAGAAGAACAACGACAAAGGTTTGGGGAAGTCCAGGGCAAAGTGGATGGACATACGTCATAGAATTCTGGGCTACCAAGTTTTAGTCACACCCTCCCCTCAATTGTTTCGCTAAAACAATTTTCACTGAGAAGCAACATTCTGCCATTGTTGGGAGAAGGTCCGTTATGCAGTTAGGATCAGCCTGTGATTATTTTCATAAATCTGAGAGAAGCAGACTTTGAAATTGAGGGTCGAAAACATGAGGATGGACTAAATTATATTGAATGGGGCTTTAGGCTCCTTCTTGCCGACACGAAAGAGCGATAATTGTATACCTGAAATGACCATATCACCTAGTGACGAGTCGGGGGCAGATAATGTTCTATGGCTGTATACTGCTACTTCATGACAGGCAAGAGCGATAATCTTATTAGTAGGTGGCCTGGCACACGCTCCCAGTGCATGAGACAGGGGCAGTGATATATTATCAGTATGCGAGGTTTGGTGGAGGAAAGGGCTTGAGAGAGGTTCAGAAATGAAGGAACTGGCTGGCTATATAATTATATATCGTGACTATTTGGAGGACAGGGCTTGAGAGAGGTCCAGAAATGAAGGAACTGGCTGGCTATATAATTATATCGTGACTATTTGCGAGGACAGGGCTTGAGAGAGGTCCAGAAATGAAGGAACTGGCTGGCTATATAATTATATCGTGACTATTTGGAGGACAGGGCTTGAGAGAGGTCCAGAAATGAAGGAACTGGTTGGCTTATATAATTATATCGTGACTATTTGGAGGGGGGAAAGACGGTTGCTCCAAATGGTTACAGACCCACTGACACAGCACAGATGTAAGTCCCTTGTTTTTGTTTATGGGTAGGTGTGACCCACATACAAATTCCCCATTGTTCAAAATGAGGCTGCTCTTCAAAGTCTCTGTCTCGTTTTCAACTTGGGGGCATTGGTATGGGAGTCAAAAACCTTATAGTCAAATAAGATTTCTTACCAGCGAGAGAGAGAATCGCATGAAATCCGTGATTTCACTCATGGGTGGAGAGGGTCTTTAAGGTCGTGGAGGAGAACAGAACAGGGTCTTTGTTTCGCTTATTTTGTTTTATCAAAACAATAGCGACACACTTGGCCAAGTTCCGGACAAAAATACTTATTAATTTAGTACTTAGTTAATTCTTGACTGAAATGCATTCATAGAACACTAATTGCGAAAGTGGGACGTATGTATATGCGATTTTGTGTGTGTGTGGCTGGTAAGGAAGGAAACGGGGGAGAGGGGCGGATTTTTTTTTGACCAAATGACAACTTTTTTCGTTGCCACTGGGCTTTCACGTGTGCTAAGTGCATAGGCACACGGGGACCTCAGTTTATCGTCTCATCCGAAAAAACTCCACGTTCAGACCGTAAGGCCTAGTTACAAAGTGAGAGGAAAAATCCCCTGTACCCAGGTTCGAACTCAGGTTTAATTGTATACGAGGCGAACGCGTTTACCTCTGTGCCACTCTACACCTAAAATTAAATGTATAGTGTCGTGTGCTTCTATCGTACTGCAAGCATATCTTTACAGAAAGCCGTATTGTTCTATTATGAACCGACAATTATGTCAGTAGTGATGATTTAGTTCAAAATCCTGCTTGTTACACCGGGGCATTTCCTTGAAGATAAAAAAAAGGCGGAAAGAAATAGAAACCTTAAAACAATAACAAAAATGTGGGAGCTGTTTTCTTTTGGGTTCGGACATTTAGTTTTCACCGTAACACCTAAAATTCAATCCCTAATATTTCGACTCAAGAACCCTGGGACGGTATTCATGTCGAGATAGCATGAGACTTAGCATGATGCTAACTTAGAAGCTCTTCCAATCAATCGTCCTATAGGATTTAATAGGACTTTTGCGAAGAGCTTCTAAGTTAGCATCATGCTAAGTCTCATGCTATCTCGACATGAATACCGTCCCAGATCCTATTACTGTAAGTTTAAAAACCTTACTTGTGAATGCAAATAAAACCTGAACTTAGATCACTTATTTAACCCATGTAATTATATCCAATTTCAATTTACAATTTTTTTTCAACAACTAAAAACAGCTGATATTTTATTTACCAAAAACTCCATTTTTACTTTTGGCCCAAGGGAGTGGTCCCCACTTGTTTGGTTTGCCGAGGCAATTTTGAAATCATCTTTTGGCCACAATTTTTTTTTTAAAGGCTAAACCGACCCTATTATGTACATGTTTCGCATTGAGGGGTTGGGGCCCCCCCTCGGGTCGGCCGGCGCGCGTGTCCACGCCCTATCCCTGGGGACTTGAGGCGTGGGCTTGCGCGTGAAACACCACCCGGGGGGGACGCTTTCGTAGTCGTGGCGCCTTTTCAGCCGAGCAGAGTCCCCCAACTCACTTAGCACGGACTCTTTACGACGACTTTCCTCTACTTGAGCCGGGGGGAAGGGGTCTCGGTCCCTTCCTCCCTCCCTCCGCCCCGCTCTCCCATGATCGAATCGTTAACCATACCCTCAATTTGTTTATCTTTTTTATCATATTATGTATAATTAATTAATGTAATAGTTGGGATGCCTCCATAGTCGTGGTGCCTTTTTATCCTAGCTAGGTCCCCTCGCTATTGAAGCATGGACCTAATATACGACGCCTTTCCACTGCTTGGGGGTGCGGGGGGGGGGGGGTAATCCCCGTCCCTCTTTCCCCCCCTCCCCCCCCTCCCGCCCTCTCATGAAAGAATCAGCGACCACTCCCTGCATTTTAAATGCTATAATATTAAGTTAAAAATAATAAAAACCACAAATGGGCTCCCTTGCTAAATTAATATATATAATATTACAATAGCGTGACCAAGACAGGGAGACTACAAATTAGGTAGCCTTGGAGTCCGTCCCGACCATATTTAAAAATAATAATAAAATAAAAATTTCATAGTTAATATTTGTTTTCGATTTCATTGGCCGCCGAACGGCGGCCATTTTATTTTAATATACATATATAGGATGTACTAAGTCGTCATCTTGTCTCCAACAGTCTTCTTTTGGGGTCGGAATTAACGACGGCCATCATAACTTTAAATTTTCATTGGCTGTCATTTATGGCAGCCATCTTGACCTAAAATAAATAATAGTCCGCACTAAATTACTATCTTATTCCAAAGACCTTCTTTGAGAGCCGGAACTTTCGGCGGCCATTTTGATATTACTTAAATGGTGGGGGTGGGGTACCTCCGGGCCGTGGGCCGGACACCTGTCTACACTCCAGCTCCCTTCCCCCCCCCCCCCCCCCCCCTTTTTTCTTCCTTTTTAACTAAGAGTGCCCGAGGGGCTGAAGTGGCTCTCTTGAGCCCACCTTCTTTTTAATTCCCTCCCACCCCAGTAGACATGTGTCCGGCGTGCGCACCGGAGGTCACTTTCGTAGTCGTCTCGCTATTGCGTTGGTGCTCCCCCCTCCCCCCTTTTTGGGACTACTTAAGCGACGCCTTTCCACTGCTCGGGGCGTGGAGGAGGGGTCCCTCTCCCTCCCTCCCTCCGCCTCGAGTACGTAAGAATCGTTAGCTACCCCCACCATATTATAACATATTATATTATATTATATTATATTATATTATATTATATTATATTATATTATATTATAATTTTTCATCATATTATATTATTTTACAGATTACAACTGATCTTATTTTTGGCTCCCAAGCCACAAGCAATTGTCTAATTCAAAAATAAAAGTTTATTGGAACATGTTAAACCTAATAAATAATTACATGACCGGTTTGCTGGAACGCTGGCCGGGGGTCTCTTAGTGGGCTTTTGCCGCACTCTGTACACACTGCAAAGGATAGTTTTCTTTTATTTACCATTTTAATTAAAAGACTTTTACAAATTACATATTTCCAACTGCACTAAAAGACAAAGAAATTTTATAACTACAAATATTGACCAATAATTACTATACTCATTTTACCAATACTTTTATTTTTCCACATCATTAAAAGTGAGGGTTCTTCCCCCTTAAAATTAAAGACCCGTGAGTTGGAAATCCGCCTCGGGTGGCACGCCCCCTGGGGGTGTGAGGCGAGGATGTATTGCGTATCCTTCCCCGGGGGGTGCGCCCCCTGCCCCTTCTCCTACTCGTTAGCTGTCTCACCCTCGTTTGGGCACCGCCGCTGGGGGGAATTGACGCGATGATCGCTTGCGTACCGTTCCCCCCGGCTGGCCCGCCCCTACGTAGCGCGTGGATACACTCCGAGTCCCCTAACCCTGCTTTTTGAATTCTCCCACTACCCTTTTTCATGTTTACTGTTTGTCCACGTTTTGCATCGTCCACCTTTGTTGTGTTTATTTTACTTTATTTTTACACAACTAACCTATTGCAAATGTCCCATATGTGCCCTGCGGGGCCGATGGGACGTAAAACATTATATTTCATTCATTCATTCTGTCTTTTATGGCAGCCATCTTGTCCTAAAATAAATAATAGTCCGCACTAAATTACTATCTTATTCCAAAGACCTTCTTTGAGGGCCGGAACTTTTGGCGGCCATTTTGATATTACTTAAATGGTGGGGGTGGGGTACCTCCGGGCCGTGGGCTGGACACCTGTCTGCACTCCAGCTCCCTTTCCCCCCCTTCTTCCTTTTTAACTAAGAGTGTGCCCGAGGGGCTGAAGTGGCTCTCTTGAGCCCACCTTCTTTTTAATTCCCTCCCCCCCCAGTAGACATGTGTCCGGCGTGCGCACTGGACGTCACTTTCGTAGTCGTCTCGCTATTGCGTTGGTGCTCCCCCCCCCCCTTTTTGGGACTACTTAAGCTCCGCCTTTCCACTGCTCGGGGCGGGGAGGAGGGGTCCCTCTCCCTCCCTCCATCCGCCTCGAGTACGTAAGAATCGTTAGCTACCCCCACCATATTATAACATATTATATTATATTATATTATATTATATTATATTAAAATTTTCACCATATTATATTATTTTACAGATCACAACTTATCTCATTTTTGTCTCCCAAAACACAAACAATTGCCTAATTTAAAATTAGTGGGGGTGTGACGCGAGGATGTCTTGCGTATCCTTCCCCGGGGGGTGCGCCCCCTGCCATGTCGTCGAGGTTCTTCCGGATATCCCTCCCCCCCCCCCCACTCTCCCCCTTCCCCTACTCGTTAGCTGTCTCACCCTCGTTTGGGCACTGCCGCTGGGGGGGATTGACGCGAGGATGGCTTGCGTACCGTCCCCCCCGGCTGGCCCGCCCCTACGTAGCGCGTGGATACACTCGAGTTCCCCCCCCCCCCACCCCCCATCCCCAACCCTCTTTTAAATTAAATAAATTTATAAAAAGGATCCTTCCACAAATTTAAATACCCCCCCAAATAATAATACTTAAAAATAAGAAAAGAAATCTGTACATATTTTGTCCTTGATGTAAATATTTCCCCTGTCACTTTAGACAGGGAAGTCCCGGTGGAGGAGTTCGCTCCCCCCGGTTGGACATACACCTTTTTCTCATCTTTTGTAAATAAAAGAAATAATGTATATTTTTGTTCATAAAAGTAAATATTTGTATAAAACATTTATTTTAACATAATATAAGGGCCATGTTTTGTTTTTTTAATAATAAAATAAAAGTTTGAATTTTAACTCATAACCCTGAAATTTTAATCAACTTGGGAGGGTTGGTTTCTTTCACCTCAGGCCAAAATACCAAAGTAATATTTAATGCAACACTTGTATATCTCTATAGCTATTTTATCAAACATTAATAATAAATTAAAACTTTTATGTATTTTATATATTTTCAAAATAATAACTTGACTTGTGCTTTTTGAATTCTCCCACTACCCTTTTTTCATGTTTACTGTTTGTCCACGTTTTGCATCGTCCACCTTTGTTGTGTTTATTTTACTTTATTTTTGCACAACTAACCTATTACAAATGTCCCATATGTGCCCTGCCGGGCCGAGAGGACGTAAAACATTATATTCCATTCACACTATTATTAAGACTACCACACCAGAAGAACTTGTCCCTAGGGGCATAATGCCATGAGGACGTAACATCTTCTTTCTATGCTATGCTATGACTCTATTATTCTTGTAAGACACAGCGATCGTGCTAAGCATACCATGGAATATTTAACCTTTATTGATAAGCATTATGTTATCTCATTCTATTCTATTAGTTTCTTCATCACATACCAATGAAGAAGAAGGAGAACGAAACAGCATCAGGGGTAATAATAGGTTTCTGTCTACTTTCTTAAAATAAAATTTAGCAAACTGTGATACAAGCATCTAGACTTTCTTTGTTTTGCAAAATGGAGCACAAGAATAAGAGAGCTAACAGTACATCACTTTATGCTCAGTCGCTTTGAATGTAGTCCCCAAATGCCCAGTATTCACGGCAGAAATGGGCGGCGAGTGGTTACTCTTCTGAAGAAGAGAAAGAGCAAAGGACATGTTGTAAGAGAGCTGGAGAGGTATGTGGAAAGAAAGGTAAAGCGTAGGAACCCACACACACAACAAGAATGAACTGGTAAGAACTATTTTCCTCGGATGCCAAGGTGAATAGTGGGTAGCTCATTGGTATGCATTGGAGAGCAGGAAGGCGCATTACCATGTTTAGGGCTCGGTAAGACCTTGGATTACTCTGGCAATCAGCTGCCCTCTTGTCAGTGACGTCTGGCGCTCGTCCTGTCTGCCTTTTGATGGGCTACTTAGCAACGGTCAGTGGTCAGGACGTGCCTTCCAAATTCTGACG
>CM065683.1:70419662-70450823 GCA_017654935.2 Phymorhynchus buccinoides
CCAGACAGGGTGGGGATATTAGGGCTCATGTTGGTGCCTTGTTTCCATTTGGGCGAAGGCAGCGGAATGTAGTGATTGGAACCCACTCTGTCACCACTGGAACTGATGACTGCCCAGCCCTGTCCTGGTTGGAAGAACTGTTGATGACCCTGCCCCTGATTGCGGCAAATCCTGGCAGCCTTGGAAGATGTGCCTTCAATGGGCTGTGAAGCTTGTTTGTTGACCGGGCATAATTTTATATGGAAGTCTGAAACACTTCAGACACTCTGTAAGCCACTGACTTAACACTGTTTCCACCAGCATCCTCTATGCCACGTGGTACACCTTCTTTGGGGCCTGCATCATCGAGGTTTAACTAGGAATTTCCGGGGGGCATTAGGTCCACGTTAGCCGGAAGGGGTTCACCTGCATATTGCAAAACGACAGGTGATCATTAATTGTTAACATTGAATAATCAGATCACAGTGCACATCCCAATTTCTGTTGAGTAAAGTCTTTATAGGCTCCTGTGACAATTCAACAGAACCAGAACCAGATGAACACATTTATTTGTGTTCCTCGACCTTTGGTTTGGGACGGCGAACAGGCGGCACGCTGAAAAACAATAGGCACGTTGAATGCATAACAGTATACAACATACCGGTAGTATACTAGATACAGGGACTAAGCATGCAATTGTGATGACTCATCACTGAGGCGCACATATATAGGCATAGATTTGCGATGACTCATCACTCACAAAATATGTGCACTAAAATATACGGTAATGACTGATCATTCCTGAAACAAGGCGTACACATACACAAGCTTACACTCCCGTGCCTATTTGCGATGACTCATCGCTCACTAAACATGTGCACCAAAATATACTGTTGAAACTGTTCTCTTACATTGATCTTCATGAGAAAGTTGGAGAGACTTACCCAACATTACTGTAAATGATTACATATCTGCATAGTGAAACAGTTGCAACCTAATAGATGTTCTCTTGCATCAACTTCATGATGCATTATAAGTGGTACACTCAATAGTACTGTATGTGATACATAGTACCGAGAAGGTCAAGAGCGACTTACTATTACTGTATATGATTCATGATAAATTGTGAGTGACTCACTCACTATTGCTTGTATTAGCATTACTGTATATGATTATACAGCACTGGGCAGATCACCGGTGCTGACTCGAGATAAATATGTGCACTGAAACCTTAAGGTGGAAGGACTGAGTGCGCAATTATGATGACTCATCACTGGGGCACACACACACAGCATTGGATTGGCGATGACTCATCACTTGATAAAAGTGTGTACTAACAATACAGTAATGGCTCATCATTCATGGAACAAGGCACACATACACAGGCATGGACTCCAGTGCCGATTTGCGATGACTCATCGCTCACAAAAATGTGCACTAAAATATACAGTGATGACTCATCACTATTAAACAAGGCACACATACACTGTAACACAGGCATGGACTCCATTGCCATTTTGCGATGACTCATCGCTCATTAAAATGTGCACTAAAATATACAGTGATGACTCATCACTATTAAACCAGGAACACATACACAGGCATGGACTCCATTGCCAATTTGCGATGACTCATCGCTCATTAAAATGTGCACTAAAACATACACTGATACAGTGATGACTCATCACTATTAAACAAGTCACACATACACAGACATGGACTTCATTGCCGATTTGCGATGATTCATCGCTCACAAAAATGTGCACTAAAATATACAGTGATGACTCATCACTATTAAACAAGTCACACATACACAGGCATGGACTCCATTGCCGAGTTGCGATGACTCATCGCTCACTAAAAATGTGATGATTCATCACTCAAGAACAAGGTGCGCTTGACTCCAGTGCCGATTTGCGATGACTCATCGCTCACTAATAATGTGATGACTCATCACTCATGCGCACCTACACAGGCATGGACTCCAGTGCCGATTTGCGATGACTCATCGCTCTCTAAAAATGTGATGACTCATCACTCATGAAACAAGGTGCACTTAGAAGACAGGGTCTCCAGTGCTGATTGGCGATGACTCATCGCTCACAAAAATGTGCATTAAAATATACAGTGATGACTCATCACTATTAAACCAGGAACACATACACAGGCATATACTCCATTGCCAATTGGCGATGATTCGTCTCTCATTAAAATGTGCACTAAAATATACAGTGATGACTCATCACTATTAAACAAGTCACACATACACAGGCATGGACTTCATTGACAATTTGCGATGACTCATCGCTCACAAAAATGTGCACTAAAATATACAGTGATGACTCATCACTATTAAACAAGGAACACATACACAGGCATGGACTCCAGTGCTGATTTGCGATGACTCATCGCTCTCTAAAAATGTGATGACTCATCACTATTAAACAAGGAACACATACACAGGCATGGACTCCATTGCCGACTGGCGATGACTCATCGCTCACTAATAATGTGATGACTCATCACTCATGTTCACCAACACAGGCATGGACTCCAGTGCCGAGTTACGATGACTCATCGCTCACTAAAAATGTGATGACTCATCACTCAAGAACAAGGTGCGCTTGACTCCAGTGCCGATTTGCGATGACTCATCGCTCACTAATAATGTGATGACTCATCACTCATGCGCACCACCTACACAGGCATGGACTCCAGTGCTGATTTGCGATGACTCATCGCTCTCTAAAAATGTGATGACTCATCACTCATAAAACAAGGTGTGTTTACAAGGCATGGCCATGGACTCCATGGCTGAATTGCGATGACTCAATCGCTCACTAATAATGTGATGACTCATCACTCATGCTCACCAACACAGGCATGGACTCCAGTGCCGAGTTACGATGACTCATCGCTCACTAAAAATGTGATGATTCATCACTCAAGAACAAGGTGCGCTTGACTCCAGTGCCGATTTGCGATGACTCATCGCTCACTAATAATGTGATGACTCATCACTCATGCGCACCACCTACACAGGCATGGACTCCAGTGCTGATTTGCGATGACTCATCGCTCTCTAAAAATGTGATGACTCGTCACTCATAAAACAAGGTGCGTTTACAAGGCGTGTGTGTGCGTGCGTGCGTGCGTGCGTGTGTGTGTGTGTGTGTGTGTGTGTGTGTGTGTGTGTGTGTGTGTGTGTGTGTGTGTGTGTGTGTGTGTGTGTGTGTGTGCGTGCGCGCGCGCGTGTGTGCGTGTGCGTGCGTGTGTGAAGGTTCATTGTAGTAGATGAAAGCATAAAATAATGATAAAAAGACCAGAGAGGGACGCGTATATAGAGTAGAGAGAGAGAGAGAGAGAGAGAGAGAGAGAGAGAGAGAGAGAGAGAGAGAGAGAGAGAGAGAGAGAGAGAGAGAGAGAGAGAGAGATGAGAGAGAGAGGTAGAGAGAGGGTGAGAGAGAGAGAGAGAGAGAG
The DNA here is from genome assembly GCA_017654935.2 of Phymorhynchus buccinoides. Lineage (NCBI taxonomy): Eukaryota > Metazoa > Mollusca > Gastropoda > Neogastropoda > Raphitomidae > Phymorhynchus > Phymorhynchus buccinoides. Next base: position 70,423,122 of record CM065683.1, read on the forward strand.
AGAGAGAGAGAGAGAGAGAGAGAGAGAGAGAGAGAGAGAGAGAGAGAGAGAGAGAGAGAGAGAGAGAGAGAGAGAGAGAGAGAGAGAGAGAGAGAGAGAGAGAGAGAGAGAGAGAGAGAGAGACTTCAGACTCTTTATTTTACAAGGATAAGAATTTAGGCTGGGCCTAGTCTTCCATTCTGTCCTTGATTCTAAGCATGCAACATATAACTAATACTATAAACCAACATTGAGACACAACAAAATCGTCAACAGAAACAGTAAACAGAAGCAGAAATGCGAACAGTGACATGGTTGGCAGAGCATCAACATCAGTAATAAGAACAAGCAAAACAGAAAACCAACCGACCAAATAAACAAACATAAAAAAATAACAAAAAGGAAAAAAAAATACTTCCACCACAAATTACTTCTTCTACTACCATTACCATTCTTACCTACTACTATTACTACTACTACCACCATCGCCACCACTACTACTACTACTACTACTACTACTACTACTACTACTACTACTACTACTACTACTACTACTACTACTACTACTACTACTACTACTACAACATATAGTACTACTATAAACGAATATTGAAACATAGAACAATCATCAGCAGAAACAACATATAGTAGCAGAAATACAACAGTGATATGGTAGAGAGAGAGAGAGAGAGAGAGAGAGAGAGAGAGAGAGAGAGAGAGAGAGAGAGAGAGAGAGAGAGAGAGAGAGAGAGAGAGAGAGAGTCACGTTGAAGTAAGATCAAGGCATATTAAATATGAAAGCAATGATGGGTTATATCTTGTCCTTCCTTGAAGCGTATCATTGAATGATCCAGTACAAACACGATGAGCTGATGTTCTCTATTTTTGTTTTATTAGATACTCGTTTTCCAGAATACATATATTCTCCATTTACAAATCATACATAGAACATCCTCAAAATTCTCTTGTCCAGTCGTTCCTTTCTAAAATAAACCCCACTAACTTGAACAAAAAGTCTATTACAGGATATGTCCCCCATACGATCACTACAAATCTATAATTCTGTTGAAACGAACTACAGAAATACAGTTAAGTCTTGGTTCAATCAGTATCGTTTGAGGACGGATAATTGGTTCAGAAATTAGAGATGATATGCACCTGTAGTTCCAGTACTGTACAAGGCAGATCAAATTCAAATTCAAAACAACTTTATTCATCCTTGTGGACATTAAAGTGTGCAATCACAGGCTCGATAAACAATACTAAGACATTCAGATTACATAAATCGAAACACCACAATTAAGACAATAAAATGCATGTATCATCATCAAGGAATTAAAAGAGGGAGAGAATTTGATTAGAATGATGTGAACAACTTGAAAACGTACACTGATATAAAAACTACTAATATTTTCCTAAAATAGATGAACCAAGTCAGATTAATTTTAAGATTAGGAATTACAGCCCCGTCGGCGACCAAGGCCATGACAGGGCTGTCACCACGTTAAACATCATTAAACAAATAAATCAAGTAATAATATATACATAAGTATCACAGATTAAAAAGAAAAGCAAAAAAGCGTAGCACCGAAGTCGGTTTATATTCACACACACACACACACACACACACACACACACACGCACGCACGCACACACACACACACACACACACACACACACACACACACACACACACACACACACGCGCACACGCACACACACACACACACACACACACACACATACGCACATACGCACGCACGCACGCACGCACGCACGCACGAACGCACGCACGCACGCGCACACGCGCACACACACACACACACACGCGCGCGTGTGCGCACACCCAATGACAGTTAATTTGTCCCCCCTTTGTCCCCCCTGTTTCTCTGTATTCTAAAGGGCCCGCCACATTACATACAATTCGCCATCAATGCGATGCGATTGTGACGATGTCTGTGTTAGAAATGTTTGTACGAATGGTGAGTGAAAAGCGCATTGAGTTGCTTTGCAAGGTTATGCGCCATATAAGCATTACTAGTTATTATATGATTATGATTAACGTGAAATGCTTTGATATAATTATACTATTTTCGCTCACCATACTCAGGTAGACCCCGATACACGATACAAATAAAATGTCTGACAGGCCTACACAAGATATTTCATCAGATCTGTGTACGGGGGACTACACAAAAGGCTAAACAAACCTAACAGGATTTCATCAGATTCATGTAGACAGTTGAATTCCACGAGAATCATGACTTGCATCGTCACAATCGCATCGCATTGACAGCGAATCGTATGTAGTGTAGCAGGCCTTTAAAGACACACTGACCCACCACGATTAAGTCCCTTGGTTTTTTTTCTGTGTAGCTGTGACCCACATGCAAATGCCCCCAACTGCCATTGAAATTAATGATGTTTCGTTTTCAAATTGGGGGCATTTATATGGGAATCAAACCTGGTCAAAACAAGATTTCTTACCAGCTATAAGAGGGAACAACACGTGAAACCCGTGATCTCGACACGTGGTCTGGTGGGTCTTTCAGACATGTCCTTGGCAACCGGTGGAATCCGGTGCTAGGCAACCCATGAAAAGGCAGAGGGGCCGAGCAAAAAGAGGCGCTGAAAAGAGAGGAGATGATTGGACGGGACCCCCGGGGTCCCGCGGGACACTAGACACGGTCATTACACTTCCTTCTCTTCATCCATACAAAACGAGCCAGCACCGCTCAGTCACACTCCACAATGACTACTTTCCTTTTGATTTATTTTCCCCCTTTTTTTGGTTTTCCCCTTAGCTCACTTTTGTGACTGCCCTCTTTTGTTTCATTTTGAAGTAGATCGGAAGCGAGTCAAGCAATTTACTAGGAATTTTGCTTCTCTATTCATTCACATTTCTAGTGCGTGGGATACGGATAGTCTCTTTTACCCCAGTGGAACCAGAGCCACGGAATCAGAACATTCGCATTTTACTCAATAAAGCAATGCTAACTTTCACTATTTCAGCCAATTTTGAGAACGAATGTCAAATGTCACGTTTACTTTCTCTCTCTCCCCCCTCTCCCACTCCCATATCTTTCTTATATAAATAACAGTTATTCAATCATTCATTCTTTAACTCTCTTTAAAGGGGCACCCTGACGGATGAGTTTTTGTAAGAAACACGTCGAGATCACCAGGAAAATACCCTTTATAGAGATCGCAACACTCACTTTGCTCTGGTTTCCTAGAAATCAAACCGTCAAATCGGCGATTCCTCCTTGGCAAATGTGCTGGAAGTCAAATTCTTTCGCCCAAAGAGAAGACGTGTGCCATCTCTTTTCTATTGGCCGCCTGCGTTTAGACCAAATCATTTGCACGAAAGTTTCGCAATACAAGCCTTTTTATTATTTTTTTTATGTAGTTGATCTAAAGGAGTTTTGCTCACAACAAAGGAAATAGCTCCAAATTCCTTTTTTACTGCACCACAAAAAAAAAGAAAACGCTTCAACCACAATGAGTGACTTCCACCCACCCCATCCAAAATGGCTACTCTCTCCGGCATCTCCGCTAAGGAGGAATCGCCGTTTTGACAGTTTAATTTATAGGAAACCAGAGCAAAGTGAGTGTTCCGATCCTTGAAAAGGCTGTCTTTCTGGTGACCTCTAGGGGAAGACGGGGTAAAAAGCGCATGGGTGGGTAAGAGGCCCACCCCAATTATCTCATGAAATAAAGAAAATTTCAGTCAAATTTGCCCATGAGACGAATGCTAGACATTAACGCTCGTCTCATGGGCAAAATGAGACTGAAATTTGCTTCATTTCATGAGATAATTGGGGTGGGCTTCTTACCTGCCCATGCGCTTTTTACCCCGTCTTCCCCTACGTGTTTCTTGCAAAAACTCATCCGTCAGGGTCCACCTTTAACTCTCTGTTGTGTGAAAGTCTATAATCATTCCCTTCAAAGGAGACTGGAACACGAGCACAAGAGGTGCAGTAAAGAGAGGAGATGATTGCAGGAGACCCCCGGGGTCTCACGGAACACTGAACATGGTAACGCCGCTTCCAGACAAATGGGATGCCGGCTACTGTTAGGTCACAACAAATTAAAACAGAGTCGAAATTAAAACCTAAAATAAAAGGTTTGATAACAAAAAAACACAGAGCAAAACAAATCACGACTTTCGGGTTCAACCCGTTGTCCAGTGCTAAAAATAGATATGACATAGTGACATACATGAAGACAAGTTGAAACACAGGTTGCAGCCTAGTAGGGCATTTGTAGAATTTGAAGAAACGGAGATTACTGCTGGGTTCAATAATATTCACAACTGGTAGGTCAGTTTGCAGAATCAGTATTACCCCCTGTGGCGCCACGGTAACTCCTAAAACCACGAGTTATCGCAATGCGATAAATCGTGTCAGGGTTCGCCACGATTTCTCGCAATTGCGATATATTGTTGGGGGCTTCCCCAGGAATTGCGAGAAACCGTGTGCAACCCCCCCCCCCCCCCCACGTTATATCGCAAATTGTATAAACCGTGGGGAGGCACAACTTATGAAAAATAATTTTCTTTAAGATGGTCTGCAATATGAATTATGCTTTTGTTTCTTCTCATGACATCTTTCCGTGTCTGTATAAATAGAAGTCCAGACAATGAGAGAGAATGAGAGAAACAGAGAGAGACAGTGATGGACGATGAAATAGAGACTGAGATAGGAATATAGAGAGGCAATCACACACACACACACACACACACACACACACACACACACACACACACACACACACACACACACACACACACACTCTCTCTCTCTCTCTCTCTCTCTCTAGATTGAAATATTGTCGCAGAGGTAATATGGAGTAGCTTTATGGATATATTTATAGCAAAGGGTGTTTAATTTATACTCAATTCTGTCTGCGGCAGGAAGCCAGTGCAAAGAACGGATAATAATAATAATAATAATAGTGAATCATTTATATAGCGCATTCCTCCACCAATGTGGAGCTCTATGCGCTTAACAACAACAAAAATTAAGAAGCAACAAATTCAACAACACGAAATAATCGCTCACGCACATGCAAATAGGCATACACATACACACCCCACCCACACATACAGGCACGTACCGGCACATACACACACACACACACACACACACACACACCGTTACCATCACCACCACTCACCCCACCCAAAAAACACAATACAAAATACATACAATCAGTTGAACAAAGCATCAACACACACACACACTCTCTCTCTCTCTCTCTCTCTCTCTCTCTCTCTCTCTCTCTCTCTCTCTCTCTCTCTCTCTCTCTCTCTCTCTCTCTCTCGCAACAAAGCTGACGTGCACATTGCAGTCAACACACAGTGAAACTAGTATGGGGGGAGGGGAGTGTGTGTGTGAGAATAGAGTCCAGAAGTAATGTGGCCTAAAGGTTGTGATGTAGATTGAACAGGTGGGTCTTGAGAGCTGATTTGAAACATTGCAAGGACTGGATATGGCGGATTTCGCGTGGTAAGGAGTTCCAAACTGATGGGGCCGAAAAGGAAAAGGAGCGCTAACGTGAAGAGGGCTAACGTGATCGAACGTTTTCTTCCTAAGGACTAGACGAGCAGCTGTGTTTTGAATACGGTGGAGACAAGATAGAGAAGAGACTGATAGGCCAGAAAGGAGAGCATTGCAGTAGTCAAGACGAGATAGGATGAGGGAAGTAACAAGTTTTGCTGTGGCTTCATCTGAGAGATATCTACGAATATAGCCAATGCGACGAATTTGATAGTAGCAGGACTGACAGGTCTGAGTCAGGAAACTCTGCATGGTAAGAGTATTGTCCAAAGAAACACCTAAGTTTTTGACAGAGTCTGAGAGCGGAATGATATTGTTACCCAGTTTGATTGACTCTATGGAAACAGAGGCTAGTTTGTTGTTTGTTCCTACAAGCATTGCTTCGGGTTTTTCCACCATTTAATTGAAGTTTATTTTGAACCATCCAATTTTGAATATCAATATAGCAGTTGTTACTTTCTGAAAGAATGGAATCTAGATCTTCAGGGGTTGTACTATTTTGGAGTTGTGAGTCATCTGCATAGAAGTGATGTTTCATGTTGTGTTGGTCGATGACATTGGCAAGAGGTGACGCATACAAAGTAAACAAGACAGGACCAAGCACAGACCCCTGGGGCACCCCACAAGAAAGCCCAACCTGTTCAGACTGACGACCATTGACTATAATTGATTGAAAACGATCAGAGAGGTAACATGAGAACCAAGAAAGAGCGGAGCCATTAATCCCAAAAGTATGTTCAAGACGAGACAGAAGAATGGAGTGGTCTATGGTATCAAATGCAGCAGAGAGATCAAGAAGTGTCAAAAGAGAGATCTGACCAGCATCAGAAGCATGTAGGAGGTCATTGACGATTTGAACAAGGGCCGTTTCAGTACTGTGATTGGCTCTATAGGCAGACTGATAAGGATGATGAAGATTGTTTGAGGATAGATGATCGCTAAGTTGTTTCAGAACAGTCTTCTCTAGGAGTTTGGAGAGAAACGGGAGGTTAGATACAGGTCTGTAGTTTTTCAGATTATAGGGATCCAGATTGTTCTTCTTGAGAAGGGGCCTTATAAGAGCGGTTTTGAAAGCAGAAGGGAACACACCTGAAACTAAAGAAGAATTGATGATGTTGGTGATTGATGGCAGAATGTGTTGATAGATTTGTGAGAAAAGAGAGGCTGGCATGGGGTCAAGATCACAGGATTTAAAATGCATTTATTTCAACACACACACACACACACACACACACACACACACACACACACACACACACACACACACACACACACACACACACACACACACACACACACACACACACACACACACACACACACACACACACACACACACACACACACACACACACACACACACACACACACACACACACACACACACACGCACACACACACACACACACACACACACACACACACACACACACACACACACACACACACACACACACACACACACACACACACACACACACGTCGTACACACACACACACACACACACACACACACACACACACACACACACACACACACACACACACACACACACACACACACACACACACACACACACACACACACACACACACACACACACACTCACTTCACACAAACAAAAAAGCCCAAACGAACATTCTCAACATTTAGATCGAAATTACGTTATTCCTTTGTTCTTTTTGTGGCCTACAGTGTTGTGAACAATTACGGCACAGACGCATGAGCGCATGGGCACAGGCTGACATGCACTGACAGAGAGAGAGAGAGAGAGAGAGAGAGAGAGAGAGAGAGAGAGAGAGAGAGAGAGAGAGAGAGAGAGAGAGAGAGAGAGAGAGAGAGAGAGAGAGAGAGAGAGAGAGAGAGAGAGAGAGAGAGAGAGAGAGAGAGAGAGAGAGAGAGAGAGAGAGAGAGAGAGAGAGAGAGAGAGAGAGAGAGAGAGAGAGAGAGAGAGAGAGAGAGAGAGAGAGAGAGAGAGAGAGAGAGAGAGAGAGAGAGAGAGAGAGAGAGAGAGAGCATGATGTTTAAGACACACACACACACACACACACACACACACACACACACACAGACACAGACACACACACACACACAGACACACACACACACACACACACACACACACACACACACACACACACATACACACACTGACACACACACATACACACACACACACACACATACACACACACACATTCAGACACACACACACACTGACACACAGACACACACACACAGACACACACACAGACACACACACACACACACACACACACACACACACACACACACACACACACACACACACACACACACACACACACACACACACACACACACACACACACACACACACACACACACACACACACACACACAATCCACGGATATGCAGATACTCTCTCTTCTCTTCTCTTCCCCTATCACCCTTCTCTGCCTTTCTTTGTCTCTTTCTCTGTCTATCTGTCCAACAATAATCATAAATAATAATATTTTTTTAAAATATAATTCGAATTGAATCAAAGCAAAGGCCCGCAGCTACTGATAGCAAATTGGGGATATCAATATTCCATAATTAAACATGTACATTGATTGTATTTTCTGTTTTCTGAAGTTCGCTCTGCATGAAGTAATAGCATTTGTATATAATTTAAAAAAAGCATGTAATCGATTTTGCAGAACTAATTACTGCTGAAAATATATCTAAGAATAGTGGCGCATGCAAGCAACAAACACGATCTATAAAATCAATGAGCCATTGCAATCTCAAAGTCTTCTTGTTTTTCTTCTTCTTCGCAGTACGTTGCCACAATCAACATACTGATTATTATGCCACGGAACCACTTATATTCTAGAAACACACAGTCTAATTACAAACACTGCTGCTGCTCCTATAGTTTCTTCCATTTATATTATTAACAATATCCAGCTAACAGGTGTTTTAAGAAACCCATTTATTTTATTCTTTCAAAAAAGAATGGATGAAGTAACACCATTAACTGAACACAACTCGACCCTCCGAATTCCGGCTTCAACCCAGTTTCTTCTGGACTTGAACGTCACGCTCTGGAGGGTGCTACCGCCTCTTCTTCTTTCTTTGGGGACTTTCGGTAATGTGATGATTGTGATAATCATGAAGAACATGCACACTTCACCCTCCGGTCAGTGTCTGTCGCTGTTCTTCACGGCACTGGCGGTGTCCGACCAGTGTCAACTCGTGACGGGTTCAATTTATTATTGGGTAGACGAGGGCTACTCTTGGCCTTCCTGGTTTTACCATTATAGTATTTTATGCGCGTTCCCCAAGTTTATGTGGAATGTGTTCAACACTACGTCAGCTTGGTACTTGGTGGCAATGACGTGTCAGCGAGTGACGTCAGTGGTGGTGCCTCATCCGGTGGGAGTGTTGTGCACGGTGGGAAGAGGCCGGATCATCGTCGCCTTCATCATGATCGTCAGCTGCGCCCTTCATGTTCAGTTCCTCTTCACCTGGGGACCTTACCCCAAGAACAAAGCATGCTTTTGGAACAAGCTGCCTGCATGGTACATTGACGTATTCGAGTGGCAAGACCTCGTCTGTGTGGCTGCCTTTCCTTTTGTTGTCATCGCTTTCGGGAACACTATCCTCATATGGCACGTCATCAAAGCGGTACGGCTTTCACGAACGCTTAAAGCTAGCGCTGATAATAAGGCAACAGCTTCCGGTGGTGGTAGAGTTTATTCCATGTCTGTCACCCTGATCGTCACCTCAATAGCGTACTTACTGTTTTCTCTTCCGGTTTGCGTGTTCGATGTAGTCCTCACGAGGGATGTCCTCAAGCTTTCCGATGACTATGCCGATGCAGTGACGGACCTCATCAGCACGTTTGTTGTTGTCTGCTGGTTGAGCGCTATGGTCTACAATTTCTATTTCTATCTCCTAAGTGGGAGAAAATTAAGGGAAGAAGCAAATCGCTATTTGTGCTGTTATAAGAATTATTATACCAAGCACAGCTCTCCTTGGTCTCAAAGACAAAATACAAAGACAAGCTGATTCAATGCAATTTGTGCTTATTGTGTTAAAGACCTGTACAGTCGATTTATTGTTACTGTTGCATTGTTCTAACTGATTTTCTAAAGATCGTTTACCATTTCTGAGAAAGCGTGCTTTAAAATGTTAAGAGGATGCATTTTTCCTCAACACATACACAAAAATAATTTGTGTGCACTGCAATGTATTATGTTAATAAACTTTGTTTAAACCAACACATACACAGGATGTTTTAGGAACTCGATATCGGATGAATATTAGATGTATCCTAAAGTTGTGACTTAAAGAATGCATGGTTTAATTGTCATAATAGCTCCGACACAGATGTGAAAGAAACTCACTACTGATAAAAAACACTTAGGAAAATAAAAGTATAAAATCTTCTAACAAAGTGATAATCCAATATAATGAACATGTGCTTGGTGGGTGTCAGCAGACCAACTCAAAATTAATTAAAATGTAATTTTTATTTAATTTAAATGACCTTTAAGAAATATGCGCCGAGTATATATACCATTGCACAGTCAGATCGGATTAGTCACGTGACCAATCTGATCTGACTGAGGATATGACTCGAATCAGGCAATGTGTTGGCCCCTTAAAGACCCAGTGACGCACCACGATTACGTCCCTTGGTTTTTTCTGGGTAGCTGTGACCCACATACAAATGTCCCCAACTTGAAATTGAGCTGCTCTTTAAACTGATGTTTTGCTTTGAATTTGGGGACATTTATATGGGAGTCAGACTTGGTCAAAGCAAGAGTTCGTTCCAGTTATAAGAGGGAAAACCCGTGAAACCCGTGATTTTGACACGTGATCTGGTGGATCTTTAAGACTCCAGAAGGACCATTGACCCAGTTAATTCATTCGTGCCCACAGTATACAGTGAGTTGACATTCCCTTCATTCGAGCTTTGATCACGTGTTATTATCTGTGCAGTGATTGGCACGAGTGAATGGTTGTTACATTCATTCCATTTCAAAGAAGAAAAGACCATCTAACCCTAACCCTATCCCTAACCCTAACCCTATCCCTAACCACGGAAAGAACCAAGAAATAGAGCAGGAGGGTGTAAATCTACATTTGCCGATAAATCGATGTAAAAAGCCATGCACTTATACTATTCTTTTGCTGGAATCATTCCTTTTTTGGGTGGATAAATTTTAAGTCCATTTCAAATGCTATGTTCTTTTTTATTTCATTATGCATGACATTCGTGTTTAAAGCTCTGATGTTGACGAGAGAAAGCGAGAGAGAGAGAGAGAGAGAGAGAGAGAGAGAGAGAGAGAGAGAGAGAGAGAGAGAGAGAGAGAGAGAGAGAGAGAGAGAGAGAGAGAGAGAGAGAGAGAGAGAGAGAGAGAGAGAGAGAGAGAGAGAGAGAGAGAGAGAGAGAGAGAGGGGGGGGGGCAGAAACAGCAAAGGAGATAAAATCAGTGAGAGAGGGGGCAGAGGCAAAGACAGATAAACAGACGCTGCGATACAGAGAAATGAACAATGAACAATGTCAGAGACAAATTGATTTGATTGATTGATTGATTTAATTTAAAGTCTGTTCACAAGAATGGCGATATTAGACTTAAATAAATTAATTAATTAAAGAAAACAAAAAAATAACAAAAAAAGACAAAAACAAATATTGAATTAAAATGAGGGGAAAAGTGTGTGTGTGTGTGTGTGTGTGTGTGTGTGTGTGTGCGTGTGTGTGTGTGTGTGCGTGCGTGCGTGTGTGTGTGTGTGTGTGTGTGCGTGTGTGCGTGCGTGTGCGTGCGCGCGCGCGCGCGTATGTGTGCGAGTATGCTTATCAACAACAATACATTAATAAACCGTAAACTATTGAATCAATTATAACAAATGAACAATCTCAGAGCCGGATATGTCCTTTGCAATGTCAATCATTTCAGGGCTGTAAATGATTGCTTTTAAAGGCCCTAAGGTTGCTATATTTATTTTAAAACTTATGTATAGGGGAGTTAAAACTGGACATTCCAAAATAATATGATGAACGGACAGTGGGTGACCACAAGCGCATTCTACATCTTTGGAAAATTTGGTCTTCCATGAATTCAGACGAATTATGTAGATTAAACTAGACAAAGATCTTTGACATAATAACACTTTGGTTTTCGTAAGAAGTTTTTCATCATTCAAACAGTTTTCTAATATTGAATTTATTTCATGTTTTTCGAGTTTCAGTTTCTGGATGTTTTTTAAGGGCACCTTCTTGGGCTAATTTATCAGCTATTTCATTCCAATAAATGCCACAATGTGATGGAATCCAACAGAACTCTACAAAAATTCCTTTAGCCGCCATGATAGTGATAAACTAGACAAAGATCTTTGATCTATATCACGAATTTGATTTAAAAAATCGAGTCTCTCCTAATGTTTACATTCCAGTTTCGTAAGCTATAAAGGACAGATTTAGAGTGAACGCAAATTAAAAAGTCGTAAATTGCTATCTTAACATCAGATATCTAAGATAAGGCCATAAGGATCGCATATAGTTCTGCAGTATATACAGAAAAGTCTTTTCCTTAAGCAACATGATTTTCTAACTTTTAAATCAGGGATAACAAATCCAGCTCCTGTATAAGATTCTAAAACTGAGCCATCTGTGTAATTCTTAAGATGATGTCGATATGTCAGAGACAGACAAATTCACAGAGAGACAGACATTCAAACTGAGACACAAACAGACAGATAAAAGAATCGCACAAGATCACATTTCGTTCTAACTTCAGAAATCTAACCACAGTTGGCTCGAAATCAGCATTTCCTTCGAGTAAAGTGAACAAGGAGATACAAACTAAACTAATGGAATAAAGAGATTGAACGAAATATGTTGACATGATGGAGTGTAGAGGGTGATAAAGGCGACCTCGCCATGGTTTATTGTAATTTGCGATAAAACGTAATTGCGTAAAAACGATTTTTTGCAATTGCGACATCAGTCATTCACAGAAGGGGTTCACGCTTTTTGACTATCAGACAATCCTGCATTTTGCATACAGAAAGTGTTCGCGCTTTTGGTATGTTCGCTCAAACTGACGGTTGCGAGATACCGTGGCGCCACCCCGACCTTTTTTCTTTGGTCTATCCCTGCCGCATCATCGCTGTACTTGCCACTGTGTTCTCTGTAGTTGTTTTATGCGAATCTTGACCATTCCTTCCCTGTGGATGAATGGACAGGTGTCAGACATTCACCTGTATTGGTTTTTCTGTCAGCATTCGTACTATCAGTAGACCTTGTGCACATTAGATCCGCAGTCCCCAAGTTCCGAACGATTAAACCCCATACACTGATATAATAAAATAAGCGGGTGTGATTACCAATTGGTTTCCGCGTGCAATGGGCGCACTCGTTCATATTTCTTACTTCCTGATTTTGTTTTGCGGGTTGCGCATGGGTTTCTGCGCGTATATGTACACTCAGCCTTACACCCTAATGCATGCGTTCATTGTGCTCCTTTCACTCTTTTTCTCCTTCTTCCGATTGGGGATGTTTATCCTGCCCCACGCCCAAAGTCTTCGTTTAGACTGCTATTGGCGCACAGGATGCATGCTTTGTGAGTTCGTGTCATCCATTCCACCGGCACACACGGCCTACTCGTACCGAATAGTGGAATGGGCTTTAAAGATGCGCGCAAGATCTTGTGCGTGCGTTCGCACACGGGACCTCAGTTTTAGGTCTCATCCGAAGGACCAGGAAATAGGAGTAAAGTATCTTTCCCAAAGATGCAACACCGTGACCAGCCGGGTTCAAACCCACTGCGCCCGCAAACCCGTTGGATTTCGAGCGGTGACTCTAACCAACCGGCCAAGGCACCTCTTTTGTGCAAAAAACAAACAAACCACCTTAAGCAAACATGTCTCCTTTTTCAGATTTGAAAACAACAAAATGAAATCTACAATACTTTCATATAAATACATTGTCCTTCTTTTCCCCGCATAAATTGGTTCATCTAACTCCGGGTTACTGGTTATTAGTACCAGCACCTGCTGCATTTCCCCCTTTATGGCACAACTGTTTAATACATGAAAGATGCGATGATGGACCTACTTGAATGTCTTAACAACGAACTTAACTACTCCTCGAACATTGTCAACAGGGTTTTACACGTGTTGAGTTTCATTAGAAGAGCTCAATGACCCATGCCAGCGACCAAAGAAACTGTCTTGCATTTCACACAAAAGAGGGACAAAAGAGAGCAAACGGTGCTGGATTCCTGAAGGAAACATATTCATAATAATCAAGCAGTTGAAGCGAATAATAAGAACAATTAATTTTATGGAAACAATCACTTTGCTTTTTAGGTCAATCTTGTATGCATACGCAACAATGTCGCATATTGTTTTCGAACAATTGAATTTATGGAAACAATCACTTTGCTTTTTAGGTCAACCTTTTATGCATACGCAACAATGTCGCACATTGTTTTCATCTTGCCCTCATCTTCGAAAAAAAACAACCAACCGTGGTCGCCGTCAGAATTTGGAAGGCACGTCCTGACCACTGACCGTTGCTAAGTAGCCCATCAAAAGGCAGACAGGACGAGCGCCAGACGTCACTGACAAGAGGGCAGCTGATTGCCAGAGTAATCCAAGGTCTTACCGAGCCCTAAACATGGTAATGCGCCTTCCTGCTCTCCAATGCATACCAATGAGCTACCCACTATTCACCTTGGCATCCGAGGAAAATAGTTCTTACCAGTTCATTCTTGTTGTATGTGTGGGTTCCTACGCTTTACCTTTCGTTCCACATACCTCTCCAGCTCTCTTACAACATGTCCTTTGCTCTTTCCTCTTCATAGTACCCAACAGAAGAGTAACCGCTCGCCGCCCATTTCTGCCGTGAATACTGGGCATTTGGGGACTACATTCAAAGCGACTGAGCATAAAGTGATGTACTGTTAGCTCTTCTTATTCTTGTGCTCCATTTTGCAAAACAAAGAGAGTCTAGATGTTTGTATCACAGTTTGCTAAATTTTATTTTAAGAAAGTAGACAGAAACCTATTATTACCCCTGATGCTGTTTCGTTCTCCTTCTTCTTCATTGGTATGTGATGAAGAAACTAATAGAATAGAATGAGACAACATAATGCTTATCAATAAAGGTTAAATATTCCATGGTATGCTTAGCACGATCGCTGTGTCTTACAAGAATAATAGAGTCATAGCATAGCATAGAAAGAAGATGTTACGTCCTCATGGCAGTATGCCCCTAGGGACAAGTTCTTCTGGTGCGGTAGTCTTAATAATAGTGTGAATGAAATATAATGTTTTACGTCCTCTCGGCCCGGCAGGGCACATATGGGACATTTGTAATAGGTTAGTTGTGCAAAAATAAAGTAAAATAAACACAACAAAGGTGGACGATGCAAAACGTGGACAAACAGTAAACATGAAAAAGGGGTAGTGGGAGAATTCAAAAAGCACAAGTCAAGTTATTATTTTGAAAATATATAAAATACATAAAAGGTTTAATTTATTATTAATGTTTGATAAAATAGCTATAGAGATATAAAAGTGTTGCATTAAATATTACTTTGGTATTTTGGCCTGAGGTGAAAGAAACCAATCCTCCCAAGTTGATTAAACTTTCAGGGTTATGAGTTAAAATTCAAACTTTTATTTTATTATTAAAAACAAAACATGGCCCTTATATTATGTTAAAATAAATGTTTTATACAAATATTTACTTTTATTAACAAAAATATACATTATTTCTTTTATTTACAAAAGATGAGAAAAAGGTGTATGTCCAACCGGGGGGAGCGAACTCCTCCACCGGGACTTCCCTGTCTAAAGTGACAGGGGAAATATTTACATCAAGGACAAAATATGTACAGATTTCTTTTCTTATATTTAAGTATTATTATTTGGGGGGGTATTTAAATTTGTGGAAGGATCCTTTTTTTAAATTTATTTAATTTAAAAGAGGGTTGGGGGGGGGGGGGGGGGGGGGGGACTCGGAGTGTATCCACGCGCTACGTAGGGGCGGGCCAGCCGGGGGGGACGGTACGCAAGCCATCCTCGCGTCAATTCCCCCCAGCGGCAGTGCCCAAAGGAGGGTGAGACAGCTAACGAGTAGGGGAAGGGGGGGAGTGGGGGGGGGGAGGATCCGGGGGGACGACATGGCAGGGGGCGGGGGAAGGATACCCAAGACATCCTCGCGTCACACCCTTGACGACATAAGGGGGGCTTTTAATGATGGGGCTGGTAAAATTAGTATAGTAATTATTGGCACCCAGATGGTAATATGGTAAAGGTCATTTAATTAAAATGGTAAATAAACCCAAGACTATCATTTCGCGTGCGGCAAAACACTAAGAGACCCCCGGGGTTCCAGCAAACCGGTCATGTAATTATTTATTAGGTTTAACATGTTCCAATAAACTTTAAATTTTAAATTAGGCAATTGTTTGTGTTTTGGGAGCCAAAAATTAGATAAGTTGTGATCTGTAAAATAATATAATATGGTGAAATTAATTATAATATAATATAATATAATATGTTATAATATGGTGGGGGTAGCTAACGATTCTTACGTACTCGAGGCGGAGGGAGGGAGGGAGAGGGACCCCTCCTCCCCGCCCCGAGCAGTGGAAAGGCGTAGCTTAAGTAGTCCCAAAAAAGGGGGGGGGGGGAGCACCAACGCAATAGCGAGACGACTACGAAAGTGACCTCCAGTGCGCACGCCGGACACATGTCTACTGGGGGGGGAGGGAATTAAAAAGAAGGTGGGCTCAAGAGAGCCACTTCAGCCCCTCAGGCACTCTTAGTTAAAAAGGAAGAAGGGGGGGGGGGGGAGGGGGAGACAGGTGTCTAGCCCAGTGCAGACAGGTACCCCACCCCCACCATTTAAGCAATATCAAAATGGCCGCCTAAAGTTCCGGCCCTCAAAGAAGGTCTTTGGAATAAGATAGTAATTTAGTGCGGACTATTATTTATTTTAGGACAAGATGGCTGCCATAAAAGACAGAATGAATGAATGAAATATAATGTTTTACGTCCCATCGGCCCCGCAGGGCACATATGGGACATTTGTAATAGGTTAGTTGTGTAAAAATAAAGTAAAACAAACACAACAAAGGTGGACGATGCAAAACGTGGACAAACAGTAAACGTGAAAAAGGGGTAGTGGGAGAATTCAAAAAGCACAAGTCAAGTTATTATTTTGAAAATATATAATATTCATAAAAAGGTTTAATTTATTATTAATATTTGATAATATAGCTATAGAGATATAAAAGTGTTGCATTAAATATTACTTTGGTATTTTGGCCTGAGGTGAAAGAAACCAACCCTCCCAAGTTGATTAAAATTTCAGGGCTATGAGTTAAAATTCAAACTTTTAATTTATTATTAAAAACCAAGTATGGCCCTTATATTATGTTAAAATAAATGTTTTATACAAATATTTACTTTTATGAACAAAAATATACATTATTTCTTTTATTTACAAAAGATGAGAAAAAGGTGTATGTCCGACCGGGGGGAGCAAACTCCTCCACCAGGACTTCCCTGTCTAAAGTGACAGGGGAAATATTTAAGGGGAAATATTTACATCAAGGACAAAATATGTACAGATTTCTTTTCTTATTTTTAAGTTTTTTTTTTATTTTTTGGGGGGGGGTATTTTTATTTGTGGAAGGATCCTTTTTTAAATTTATTTAATTTAAAAGAGGGTTAGGGGACTCGAGTGTATCCACATGCTACGTAGGGGCGGGCCAGCTGGGGGGGACGGTACGCAAGCCATCCTCGCGTCAATTCCCCCCAGCAGCAGTGCCCAAACGAGGGTGAGACAGCTAACGAGTAGGAGAAGGGGGGTGGGTGGGGGGGGGGAGGATCCGGGGGACCTCGACGACATGGCAGGGGGCGCACCCCCCGGGGAAGGATACGCAATACATCCTCGCCTCACACCCCCAGGGGGCGGGCCACCCGAGGCGGAGGTCCAACTCACGGGTCTTTAATTTTAAGGGGGAAGAACCCTCACTTTTAATGATGTGGAAAAATAAAAGTATTGGTAAAATTAGTATAGTAATTATTGGTCAATATTTGTAGTTATAAAATTTCTTTGTCTTTTAGTGCAGTTGGAAATATGTAATTTGTAAAAGTCTTTTAATTAAAATGGTAAATAAAAGAAAAACTATCCTTTGCAGTGTGTACAGAGTGCGGCAAAAGCCCACTAAGAGACCCCCGGCCAGCGTTCCAGCAAACCGGTCATGTAATTATTTATTAGGTTTAACATATTCCAGTAAACTTTTATTTTTAAATTAGACAATTGCTTGTGGCTTGGGAGCCAAAAATAAGATCAGTTGTAATCTGTAAAATAATATAATATGATGAAAAATTATAATATAATATAATATAATATAATATAATATAATATAATATAATATAATATGTTATAATATGGTGGGGGTAGCTAACGATTCTTACGTACTCGAGGCGGAGGGAGGGAGGGAGAGGGACCCCTCCTCCGGTGCGCACGCCGGACACTCCGACCCCAAAAGAAGACTGTTGGAGACAAGATGACGACTTAGTACATCCTATATATGTATATTAAAATAAAATGGCCGCCGTTCGGCGGCCAATGAAATCGAAAACAAATATTAACTATGAAATTTTTATTTTATTATTATTTTTAAATATGGTCGGGACGGACTCCAAGGCTACCTAATTTGTAGTCTCCCTGTCTTGGTCACGCTATTGTAATATTATATATATTAATTTAGCAAGGGAGCCCATTTGTGGTTTTTATTATTTTTAACTTAATATTATAGCATTTAAAATGCAGGGAGTGGTCGCTGATTCTTTCATGAGAGGGCGGGAGGGGGGGGAGGGGGGGAAAGAGGGACGGGGATTACCCCCCCCCCCCCACCCAAGCAGTGGAAAGGCGTCGTATATTAGGTCCATGCTTCAATAGCGAGGGGACCTAGCTAGGATAAAAAGGCACCACGACTATGGAGGCATCCCAACTATTACATTAATTAATTATACATAATATGATAAAAAAGATAAACAAATTGAGGGTATGGTTAACGATTCGATCATGGGAGAGCGGGGCGGAGGGAGGGAGGAAGGGACCGAGACCCCTTCCCCCCGGCTCAAGTAGAGGAAAGTCGTCGTAAAGAGTCCGTGCTAAGTGAGTTGGGGGACTCTGCTCGGCTGAAAAGGCGCCACGACTACGAAAGCGTCCCCCCCGGGTGGTGTTTCACGCGCAAGCCCACGCCTCAAGTCCCCAGGGATAGGGCGTGGACACGCGCGCCGGCCGACCCGAGGGGCCCCACCCCCTCAATGCGAAACATGTACATAATAGGGTCGGTTTAGCCTTTAAAAAAAAATTGTGGCCAAAAGATGATTTCAAAATTGCCTCGGCAAACCAAACAAGTGGGGACCACTCCCTTGGGCCAAAAGTAAGAATGGAGTTTTTGGTAAATAAAATATCAGCTGTTTTTAGTTGTTGGAAAAAAATTGTAAATTGAAATTGGATATAATTACATGGGTTAAATAAGTGATCTAAGTTCAGGTTTTTTTTGCATTCACAAGTAAGGTTTTTAAACTTACAGTAATAGGATCTGGGACGGTATTCATGTCGAGATAGCATGAGACTTAGCATGATGCTAACTTAGAAGCTCTTCCAAAAGTCCTATTAAATCCTATAGGACATTGGAAGAGCTTCTAAGTTAGCATCATGCTAAGTCTCATGCTATCTCGACATGAATACCGTCCCAGGTTCTTAGTCGAAATATTAGGGATTGAATTTTAGGTGTTACGGTGAAAACTAAATGTCCGAACCCAAAAGAAAACAGCTCCCACATTTTTGTTATTGTTTTAAGGTTTCTATTTCTTTCCGCCTTTTTTTTATCTTCAAGGAAATGCCCCGGTGTAACAAGCAGGATTTTGAACTAAATCATCACTACTGACATAATTGTCGTTTCATAATAGAACAATACGGCTTTCTGTAAAGATATGCTTGCAGTACGATAGAAGCACACACTATACATTTAATTTATAGGGTGTAGAGTGGCACAGAGGTAACGCGTTCGCCTCGTATACAATAAACCTGAGTTCGAACCTGGGTACAGGGGATTTTTCCTCTCACTCTGTACTAGGCCTTACGGTCTGAACGTGGAGTTTTTGGGATGAGACGATAAACCGAGGTCCCGTGTGCCCATGCACTTAGCACACGTGAAAGCCGGTGGCAACGAAAACGTTGTCATTTGGTCAAAATCCGCCCCTCTCCCCCGTTTCCTTCCTTACCAGCCACACACACACAAAATCGCATATACATACGTCCCACTTTCGCAATTAGTGTTCTATGAATGCATTTCAGTCAAGAATTAACTAAGTACTAAATTAATAAGTATTTTTGTCCGGAACTTGGCCAAGTGTGTCGCTATTGTTTTGATAAAACAAAATAAGCGAAACAAAGACCCTGTTCTGTTCTCCTCCACGACCTTAAAGACCCTCTCCACCCATGAGTGAAATCACGGATTTCATGCGATTCTCTCTCTCGCTGGTAAGAAATCTTATTTGACTAGGTTTGACTCCCATACCAATGCCCCCAAGTTGAAAACGAGACAGAGACTTTGAAGAGCAGCCTCATTTTGAACTTGGGAAATTTGTATGTGGGTCACACCTACCCATAAAAAAAACAAGGGACTTAATCTGCTGTGTCAGTGGGTCTGTAACCATTTGGAGCACCGTCTTCCCCCCTCCAAATAGTCACGATATAATTATATAGCCAACCAGTTCCTTCATTTCTGGACCTCTCTCAAGCCCTGTCCTCCAAATAGTCACGATATAATTATATAGCCAGCCAGTTCCTTCATTTCTGGACCTCTCTCAAGCCCTGTCCTCCAAATAGTCACGATATAATTATATAGCCAGCCAGTTCCTTCATTTCTGGACCTCTCTCAAGCCCTGTCCTCCAAATAGTCACGATATAATTATATAGCCAGCCAGTTCCTTCATTTCTGGACCTCTCTCAAGCCCTTTCCTCCACCAAACCTCGCATACTGATAATAACTGCCCCTGTCTCATGCACTGGGACGCGTGCGCCACCTACATAAGATTATCGCCCTTGCCTGTCATGAAGTAGCAGTATACAGCCATAGAACATTATCTGCCCCCGACTCGTCACTAGGTGATATGGTCATTTCAGGTATAAAATTATCGCTCTTTCGTGTCGGCAAGAAGGAGCCTAAAGCCCCATTCAATATAATTTAGTCCATCCTCATGTTTTCGACCCTCAATTTCAAAGTCTGCTTCTGTCAGTGTTATGAAAATAATCACAGGCTGTTCCTAACCATACCCTTCTCCCAACATTGACAGAATGTTGCTTCTCAGTGAAAATCGTTTTAGCGAAACAATTGAGGGGAGGGTGTGACTAAAACTTGGTAGCCCAGAATTCTATGACGTATGTCCATCCACTTTGCCCTGGACTTCCCCAAACCTTTGTCGTTGTTCTTCTTACTTTATTGTCCACGATTAATGTGGTCAAAACCGAACTATTACTTTTTTGTTCGTCGATGGAGGTTCGTTCACCCAAACAAAGTATTCTGAATCAAAACATATGTCTTAAAGACACACTGACCCACCACGATTAAGTCCCTTGTTTTTTTTTGCTGGGTAGCTGTGACCCATATACAAATGCCCCTAACTTGTAATTGAGGCTGTTCTTTAAAATGATGTTTCGTTTTCAATTTGGGGGCATTTGTATGGGAGTAAAACCTGGTGAAAACAAGATTTCTTACCAGCTATAAGAGGGAAAGCACGTGAAACCTGTGATTTTGACAGAGAGAGAGAGAGAGAGGGAGAGAGAGAGAGAGAGAGAGAGAGAGAGAGAGAGAGAGAGAGAGAGAGAGAGAGAGAGAGAGAGAGAGAGAGCTAGAGGAGAGAGAGAGAGAGAGAGAGAGAGAGAGAGAGAGAGAGAGAGAGGAGAGAGAGAGAGAGAGAGAGAGAGAGAGAGAGAGAGAGAGAGAGAGAGAGAGAGAGAGAGAGAGAGAGAGAGACTTCAGACTCTTTATTTTACAAGGATAAGAATTTAGGCTGGGCCTAGTCTTCCATTCTGTCCATGATTCTAAGCATGCAACATATAACTAATACTATAAACCAACATTGAGACACAACAAAATCGTCAACAGAAACAGTAAACAGTAGCAGAAATGCGAACAGTGACATGGTTGGCAGAGCATCAACATCAGTAATAAGAACAAGCAAAACAGAAAACCAACCAACCAAATAAACAAACAAAAAAATAACAAAAAGGAAAAAAAAATACTTCCACCACAAATTACTTCTTCTACTACCATTACCATTCTTACCTACTACTATTACTACTACTACCACCATCGCCACCACACTACTACTACTACTACTACTACTACTACTACTACTACTACTACTACTACTACTACTACTACTACTACTACTACTACTACAACATAATAGTACTATAAACGAATATTGAAACATAGAACAATCATCAGCAGAAACAACATATAGTAGCAGAAATACAACAGTGATATGGTAGGCAGAGAGAGAGAGAGAGAGAGAGAGAGAGAGAGAGAGAGAGAGAGAGAGTCACGTTGAAGTAAGATCAAGGCATATTAAATATGAAAGCAATGATGGGTTATATCTTGTCCTTCCTTGAAGCGTATCATTGAATGATCCAGTACAAACACGATGAGCTGATGTTCTCTATTTTTGTTTTATTAGATACTCGTTTTCCAGAATACATATATTCTCCATTTACAAATCATACATAGAACATCCTCAAAATTCTCTTGTCCAGTCGTTCCTTTCTAAAATAAACCCCACTACCTTGAACAAAAAGTCTATTACAGGATATGTCCCCCATACGATCACTACAAATCTATAATTATGTTGAAACGAACTACAGAAATACAGTTAAGTCTTGGATCAATCAGTATCGTTTGAGGACGGATAATTGGTTCAGAAATTAGAGATGATATGCACCTGTAGTTCCAGTACTGTACAAGGCAGATCAAATTCAAATTCAAAACAACTTTATTCATCCTTGTGGACATTAAAGTGTGCAATCACAGGCTCGATAAACAATACTAAGACATTCAGATTACATAAATCGAAACACCACAATTAAGACAATAAAATGCATGTATCATCATCAAGGAATTAAAAGAGGGAGAGAATTTGATTAGAATGATGTGAACAACTTGAAAACGTACACTGATATAAAAACTACTAATATTTTCCTAAAATAGATGAACCAAGTCAGATTAATTTTAAGATTAGGAATTACAGCCCCGTCGGCGACCAAGGCCATGACAGGGCTGTCACCACGTTAAACTATCATTAAACAAATAAATCAAGTAATAATATATACATAAGTATCACAGATTAAAAAGAAAAGCAAAAAAGCGTAGCACCGAAGTCGGTTTATATTCACACACACACACACACACACCCACACGCACGCACGCACGCACGCGCACACACACGCACGCACGCGCGCACACACACACACACACACACACACACACGCGCGCGCGCACACGCACACACACATACACACACACACATACGCACGCACGCACGCACGCACGAACGCACGCACGCACGCGCACACGCGCACACACACACACACACACGCGCGCGTGTGCGCACACCCAATGACAGTTAATTTGTCCCCCCTTTGTCCCACCTGTTTCTCTGTATTCAAAAGGGCCCGCCACATTACATACAATTCGCCATCAATGCGATGCGATTGTGACGATGTCTGTGTTAGAAATGTTTGTACGAATGGTGAGTGAAAAGCGCATTGAGTTGCGTTGCAAGGTTATGCGCCATATAAGCATTACTAGTTATTATATGATTATGATTAACGTGAAATGCTTTGATATAATTATACTATTTTCGCTCACCATACTCAGGTAGACCCCGATACACGATACAAATAAAATGTCTGACAGGCCTACACAAGATATTTCATCAGATCTGTGTACGGGGGACTACACAAAAGGCTAAACAAACCTAACAGGATTTCATCAGATTCATGTAGACAGTTGAATTCCACGAGAATCATGACTTCCATCGTCACAATCGCATCGCATTGACAGCGAATCGTATGTAGTGTAGCAGGCCTTTAAAGACCCACTGACCCACCACGATTAAGTCCTTTGGTTTTTTTCTGGGTAGCTGTGACCCACATGCAAATGCCCCCAACTGACATTGAAATTAATGATGTTCCGTTTTCAAATTGGGGGCATTTGTATGGGAGTCAAACCTGGTCAAAGCAAGATTTCTTACCAGCTATAAGAGGGAACAACACGTGAAACCCGTGATTTCGACACGTGGTCTGGTGGGTCTTTGAGACATGTCCTTGGCAACCGGTGGAATCCGGGAACCAGGTCAGGCGAACTGAGCGTTGCTAGGCAACCCATAAAAAGGCAGAGGGGCCAAGCAAAAAGAGGCGCTGAAAAGAGAGGAGATGATTGGACGGGACCCCCGGGGTCCCGCGGGACACTAGACACGGTCATTCCACTTCCTTCTCTTCATCCATACAAAACGAGCCAGCACCGTTCAGTCACACTCCACAATGACTACTTTCCTTTTGATTTATTTCCCCCTTTTTTTGGTTTTTCCCTTAGCTCACTTTTTGTGACTGTCCTCTTTTGTTTGATTTTGAAGTAGATCGGAAGCGAGTCAAGCAGTTTACTACGAATTTAACTTCTCTGTTCATTCACATTTCTAGTGCGTGTGATACGGATAGTCTCTTTTACCCCAGTGGAACCAGAGCCACGGAATCAGAACATTCGCATTTTACTCAATAAAGCAATGCTAACTTTCACTATTTCAGCCAATTTTGAGAACGAATGTCAAATGTCACGTTTACTTTCTCTCTCTCCCCCCTCTCCCACTCCCATATCTTTCTTATATCAATAACAGTTATTCAATCATTCATTCTTTAACTCTCTTTAAAGGGGCACCCTGACGGATGAGTTTTTGTAAGAAACACGTCGAGATCACCAGGAAAACACCCTTTACAGAGATTGCAACACTCACTTTGCTCTGGTTTCCTAGAAATCAAACCGTCAAATCGGCGATTCCTCCTTGGCAAATGTGCTGGAAGTCAAATTCTTTCGCCCAAAGAGAAGACGTGTGCCGTCTCTTTTCTATTGGCCGCCTGCGACCAAATCGTTTGCACGAAATTTTCGCAATACAAGCCTTTTTATTATTTTTTTTATGTAGTTGATCTAAAGGAGTTTTGCTCACAACAAAGGAAATAGCTCCAAATTCTTTTTTACTGCACCACAAAAAAAAGAAAACGCTTCAACCACAATGAGTGACTTCCACCCACCCCATCCAAAATGGCTACTCTCTCCGGCATCTCCGCTAAGGAGGAATCGCCGTTTTGACGGTTTAATTTATAGGAAACCAGAGCAAAGTGAGTGTTCCGATCCTTGAAAAGGCTGTCTTTCTAGTGACCTCTACGTGTTTCTTGCAAAAACTCATCCGTCAGGGTCCACCTTTAACTCTCTGTTGTGTGAAAGTCTATAGTCATTCTCTTCAAAGCAGACTGGAACACGAGCAAAAGAGGTGCAGAAAAGAGAGGAGATGATTGCAGGAGACCCCCGGGGTCTCACGGAACACTGAACATGGTAACGCCGCTTCCAGACAAACGGGTTGCTGGCTACTGTTAGGTCACAACAAATTAAAAGAGTCGAAATTAGAACCCAAAATAAAAGGTTTGATAACAAAAAAACACAGAGCAAAACAAATCACGACTTTCGGGTTCAACCCGTTGTCCAGTGCTAAAAATAGATATGACATAGTGACATACATGAAGACAAGTTGAAACACAGGTTGCAGCCTAGTAGGGCATTTGTAGAATTTGAAGAAACGAAGATTACTGCTGGGTTCAATAATATTCAAAACTGGTAGGTCAGTTTGCAGAGTCAGTATTACCCCCTGTGGCGACACGGTAACTCCTAAAACCACGAGTTATCGCCATGCGAGAAATCGTGTCAGGGTTCGCCACGATTTCTCGCAATTGCGATATATTGTTGGGGGCTTCCCCACGAATTGCGAGAAAACGTGTGCCCCCTCCCCCCCCCCCCCCCCCAAACGTTATATCGCAAATTGTATAAACCGTGGGGAGGCACAACTTATGAAAAATAATTTTGTTTAAGATGGTCTGCAATATGAATTATGCTTTTGTTTCTTCTCATGACATCTTTCCGTGTCTGTAAAAGGGGATCAGAGTTTTGATTTGTCCTATGTGGCTACTACATGGGGAAACAGCGCAAGGCGCAGTTCCCCAATCCTGCAGTGGCCCATAGGGGAACAGAGGGAAGAACACTGATTACTGTGGTGTCTGTATAAATAGAAGTCGAGACAATGAGAGAGAATGAGAGAAACAGAGAGAGACAGTGAGGGAGAGAAAGAAGTGATGGACGATGAAATAGAGACTGAGATAGGAATATAGAGAGGCAATCACACACACACACACACACACACACACACACACACACACACACACACACACACACACACACACACACACACACACTCTCTCTCTCTCTCTCTCTCTAGATTGAAATATTGTCGCAGAGGTAAGATGGAGTAGCTTTATGGATATATTTATAGCAAAGGGTGTTTAATTTATACTCAATTCTGTCTGCGGCAGGAAGCCAGTGCAAAGAACGGAGAAGAGGGCTAACGTGATCGAACGTTTTCTTCCTAAGGACTAGACGAGCAGCTGTGTTTTGAATACGGTGGAGACAAGATAGAGAAGAGACTGATAGGCCAGAAAGGAGAGCATTGCAGTAGTCAAGACGAGATAGGATGAGGGAAGTAACAAGTTTTGCTGTGGCTTCATCTGAGAGATATCTACGAATATAGCCAATGCGACGAATTTGATAGTAGCAGGACTGACAGGTCTGAGTCAGGAAACTCTGCATGGTAAGAGTATTGTCCAAAGAAACACCTAAGTTTTTGACAGAGTCTGAGAGCGGAATGATATTGTTACCCAGTTTGATTGACTCTATGGAAACAGAGGCTAGTTTGTTTTTTTGTTCCTACAAGCATTGCTTCGGTTTTTCCACCATTTAATTGAAGTTTATTTTGAACCATCCAATTTTGAATATCAATATAGCAGTTGTTACTTTCTGAAAGAATGGAATCTAGATCTTCAGGGGTTGTACTATTTTGGAGTTGTGAGTCATCTGCATAGAAGTGATGTTTCATGTTGTGTTGGTCGATGACATTGGCAAGAGGTGACGCATACAAAGTAAACAAGACAGGACCAAGCACAGATCCCTGGGGCACCCCACAAGAAAGCCCAACCTGTTCAGACTGACGACCATTGACTATAATTGATTGAAAACGATCAGAGAGGTAACATGAGAACCAAGAAAGAGCGGAGCCATTAATCCCAAAAGTATGTTCAAGACGAGACAGAAGAATGGAGTGGTCTATGGTATCAAATGCAGCAGAGAGATCAAGAAGTGTCAAAAGAGAGATCTGACCAGCATCAGAAGCATGTAGGAGGTCATTGACGATTTGAACAAGGGCCGTTTCAGTACTGTGATTGGCTCTATAGGCAGACTGATAAGGATGATGAAGATTGTTTGAGGATAGATGATCGCTAAAGGGGAAGAGTTGTTGTTTCAATATTTCAAAACCCCTCTCTTAAAACCCAGTCTTTTTTTTCTGCTTTCCTGCTTACGCGGCTGCGCCTGCGCCCTAAATATTTTGATCAGTTGTCTATCGTTGTGTGAACGTGAGGGAAGATTGAGTTTGTGTGTGTGTGTGTGAGGCATGAATGTGTGCTTGTGTGTATTTGTGTGCGTTTGTGGTTTGTGTGTGCAACGCGATGTGTTTGTGTGTGTGTGTGTGCCTGTTTGTGTGTGTGTCTGTCTGTGCGTGCGTACGTTGTGTGTGAGGGTGTTTGTGGTCTTCTGGTCCTGGCGTGTTGGGTGTAAATGTGGGTGGTCAGGTCCACAATGTGCGGCTCAGTTGCTCCGGTGGACTACTGTACCGTAATGGGGTATAACACGATTGGGGCGTCAATAATGTGTGTTTATGTGTGTGTGTGTGTGTGTGTGTTTGTGTGTGGTGTTGGTGTTTTTGTGTGT
>CM065683.1:70451323-70471110 GCA_017654935.2 Phymorhynchus buccinoides
AAGAGAGTTAAAGAATGAATGATTGAATAACTGTTATTGATATAAGAAAGATATGGGAGTGGGAGAGGGGGGAGAGAGAGAAAGTAAACGTGACATTTGACATTCGTTCTCAAAATTGGCTGAAATAGTGAAAGTTAGCATTGCTTTATTGAGTAAAATGCGAATGTTCTGATTCCGTGGCTCTGGTTCCACTGGGGTAAAAGAGACTATCCGTATCACACGCACTAGAAATGTGAATGAACAGAGAAGTTAAATTCGTAGTAAACTGCTTGACTCGCTTCCGATCTACTTCAAAATCAAACAAAAGAGGACAGTCACAAAAAGTGAGCTAAGGGAAAAACCAAAAAAAGGGGGAAATAAATCAAAAGGAAAGTAGTCATTGTGGAGTGTGACTGAACGGTGCTGGCTCGTTTTGTATGGATGAAGAGAAGGAAGTGGAATGACCGTGTCTAGTGTCCCGTGGGACCCCGGGGGTCCCGTCCAATCATCTCCTCTCTTTTCTTTTGCTCGGCCCCTCTGCCTTTTTATGGGTTGCCTAGCAACGCTCAGTTCGCCTGACCTGGTTCCCGGATTCCACCGGTTGCCAAGGACATGTCTGAAAGACCCACCAGACCACGTGTCGAGATCACGGGTTTCACGTGTTGTTCCCTCTTATATCTGGTAAGAAATCTTGTTTTGACCAGGTTTGATTCCCATACAAATGCCCCCAATTTGAAAACGAAACATCATTAATTTCAATGGCAGTTGGGGGCATTTGCATGTGGGTCACAGCTACACAGAAAAAAAACCAAGGGACTTAATCGTGGTGGGTCAGTGTGTCTTTAAAGGCCTGCTACACTACATACGATTCGCTGTCAATGCGATGCGATTGTGACGATGCAAGTCATGATTCTCGTGGAATTCAACTGTCTACATGAATCTGATGAAATCCTGTTAGGTTTGTTTAGCCTTTTGTGTAGTCCCCCGTACACAGATCTGATGAAATATCTTGTGTAGGCCTGTCAGACATTTTATTTGTATCGTGTATCGGGGTCTACCTGAGTATGGTGAGCGAAAATAGTATAATTATATCAAAGCATTTCACGTTAATCATAATCATATAATAACTAGTAATGCTTATATGGCGCATAACCTTGCAAAGCAACTCAATGCGCTTTTCACTCACCATTCGTACAAACATTTCTAACACAGACATCGTCACAATCGCATCGCATTGATGGCGAATTGTATGTAATGTGGCGGGCCCTTTAGAATACAGAGAAACAGGGGGGACAAAGGGGGGACAAATTAACTGTCATTGGGTGTGCGCACACGCGCGCGTGTGTGTGTGTGTGTGTGCGCGTGTGCGCGTGCGTGCGTGCGTTCGTGCGTGCGTGCGTGCGTGCGTATGTGTGTGTGTGTATGTGTGTGTGCGTGTGCGCGCGTGTGTGTGTGTGTGTGTGTGTGTGTGTGCGCGTGCGTGCGTGTGTGTGCGCGTGCGTGTGTGCGTGCGTGCGTGTGGGTGTGTGTGTGTGTGTGTGTGTGAATATAAACCGACTTCGGTGCTACGCTTTTTTGCTTTTCTTTTTAATCTGTGATACTTATGTATATATTATTACTTGATTTATTTGTTTAATGATGTTTAACGTGGTGACAGCCCTGTCATGGCCTTGGTCGCCGACGGGGCTGTAATTCCTAATCTTAAAATTAATCTGACTTGGTTCATCTATTTTAGGAAAATATTAGTAGTTTTTATATCAGTATACGTTTTCAAGTTGTTCACATCATTCTAATCAAATTCTCTCCCTCTTTTAATTCCTTGATGATGATACATGCATTTTATTGTCTTAATTGTGGTGTTTCGATTTATGTAATCTGAATGTCTTAGTATTGTTTATCGAGCCTGTGATTGCACACTTTAATGTCCACAAGGATGAATAAAGTTGTTTTGAATTTGAATTTGATCTGCCTTGTACAGTACTGGAACTACAGGTGCATATCATCTCTAATTTCTGAACCAATTATCCGTCCTCAAACGATAATGATTGAACCAAGACTTAACTGTATTTCTGTAGTTCGTTTCAACAGAATTATAGATTTGTAGTGATCGTATGGGGGACATATCCTGTAATAGACTTTTTGTTCAAGTTAGTGGGGTTTATTTTACAAAGGAACGACTGGACAAGAGAATTTTGAGGATGTTCTATGTATGATTTGTATATGGAGAATATATGTATTCTGGAAAACGAGTATCTAATAAAACAAAAATAGAGAACATCAGCTCATCGTGTTTGTACTGGATCATTCAATGATACGCTTCAAGGAAGGACAAGATATAACCCATCATTGCTTTCATATTTAATATGCCTTGATCTTACTTCAACGTGACTCTCTCTCTCTCTCTCTCTCTCTCTCTCTCTCTCTCTCTCTCTCTCTCTCTCTCTCTCTCTCTCTCTCTCTCTCTCTCTCTCTCTCTCTGCCTACCATATCACTGTTGTATTTCTGCTACTATATGTTGTTTCTGCTCAATCACCAACATCATCAATTCTTCTTTAG
This sequence comes from Phymorhynchus buccinoides, assembly GCA_017654935.2. NCBI lineage: Eukaryota > Metazoa > Mollusca > Gastropoda > Neogastropoda > Raphitomidae > Phymorhynchus > Phymorhynchus buccinoides. The sequence continues at coordinate 70,453,859 of CM065683.1, forward strand.
TTTCAGGTGTGTTCCCTTCTGCTTTCAAAACCGCTCTTATAAGGCCCCTTCTCAAGAAGAACAATCTGGATCCCTATAATCTGAAAAACTACAGACCTGTATCTAACCTTCCGTTTCTCTCCAAACTCCTAGAGAAGACTGTTCTGAAATAATAATAATAATAATAATAATAATAACAGTACATTTATATAGCGCTTTACCTCAGATGAGCCCAAAGCGCTTTACAATCAATTATTCATCAACAGATAACACACACAAAAAAAACATTCAAGAGTGACACCAACCACCAACAGTGCATATGCAAAGCAACTCTCTCTCTCTCTCTCTCTCTCTCTCTAACACACACACACACACACACACACGCACACGCGCGCACACACACACACACACACACACACACACACACACACACACACACACACACACACACACACACACACAACACACACACACACACACACACACACACACACACACACACACACATAAACACACAATTATTGACGCCAACTCGTTCATACCCCATTCGGTAAGTCACAGCAACTGAGCCGCATGGACTGACCACATACACCAACACGCAGACACAAACACCCTCACACACAACGTACGCACGCAGACAGACACACAGACACGCACACAAACACACACACATGCGTGCACACACAACCCACAAAACCAAAATACACACAAGCACACATTCATGCTCACACACACACACACAACACACACACACACACACACACACACACACACACACACACACACACACACACACACACACACACACACACACACACACACACACACACACACACACACACACGCACCACAAAACACAGCACAAACCTCTTAAATCAATCTTCCCTCACGTGCACACAACGATAGACAACTGATCAAATATTTAGGGCGCAGCAGGAAAAAGATGGGTTTTAAGAGAGGTTTTGAATGAAACAACTTAGCGATCATCTATCCTCAAACAATCTTCATCATCCTTATCAGTCTGCCTATAGAGCCAATCACAGTACTGAAACGGCCCTTGTTCAAATCGTCAATGACCTCCTACATGCTTCTGATGCTGGTCAGATCTCTCTTTTGACACTTCTTGATCTCTCTGCTGCATTTGATACCATAGACCACTCCATTCTTCTGTCTCGTCTTGAACATACTTTTGGGATTAATGGCTCCGCTCTTTCTTGGTTCTCATGTTACCTCTCTGATCGTTTTCAATCAATTATAGTCAATGGTCGTCAGTCTGAACAGGTTGGGCTTTCTTGTGGGGTGCCCCAGGGGTCTGTGCTTGGTCCTGTCTTGTTTACTTTGTATGCGTCACCTCTTGCCAATGTCATCGACCAACACAACATGAAACATCACTTCTATGCAGATGACTCACAACTCCAAAATAGTACAACCCCTGAAGATCTAGATTCCATTCTTTCAGAAAGTAACAACTGCTATATTGATATTCAAAATTGGATGGTTCAAAATAAACTTCAATTAAATGGTGGAAAAACCCGAAGCAATGCTTGTAGGAACAAACAACAAACTAGCCTCTGTTTCCATAGAGTCAATCAAACTGGGTAACAATATCATTCCGCTCTCAGACTCTGTCAAAAACTTAGGTGTTTCTTTGGACAATACTCTTACCATGCAGAGTTTCCTGACTCAGACCTGTCAGTCCTGCTACTATCAAATTCGTCGCATTGGCTATATTCGTAGATATCTCTCAGATGAAGCCACAGCAAAACTTGTTACTTCCCTCATCCTATCTCGTCTTGACTACTGCAATGCTCTCCTTTCTGGCCTATCAGTCTCTTCTCTATCTTGTCTCCACCGTATTCAAAACACAGCTGCTCGTCTAGTCCTTAGGAAGAAAACGTTCGATCACGTTAGCCCTCTTCTCCGTTCTTTGCACTGGCTTCCTGCCGCAGACAGAATTGAGTATAAATTAAACACCCTTTGCTATAAATATATCCATAAAGCTACTCCATCTTACCTCTGCGACAATATTTCAATCTAGAGAGAGAGAGAGAGAGAGAGTGTGTGTGTGTGTGTGTGTGTGTGTGTGTGTGTGTGTGTGTGTGTGTGTGTGTGTGTGTGTGTGTGTGTGTGTGATTGCCTCTCTATATTCCTATCTCAGTCTCTATTTCATCGTCCATCACTTCTTTCTCTCCCTCACTGTCTCTCTCGGTTTCTCTCATTCTCTCTCATTGTCTCGACTTCTATTTATACAGACACCACAGTAATCAGTGTTCATTCCCTCTGTTCCCCTATGGGCCACTGCAGGATTGGGGAACTGCGCCTTGCGCTGTTTCCCCATGTAGTAGCCACATAGGACAAATCAAAACTCTGATCCCCTTTTTTTTAAAATTTAAAAAAAAAAAAAAAAAAAAAAAAAAAAAAAAATGTATACAGACACGGAAAGATGTCATGAGAAGAAACAAAAGCATAATTCATATTGCAGACCATCTTAAACAAAATTATTTTTCATAAGTTGTGCCTCCCCACGGTTTATACAATTTGCGATATAACGTTTGGGGGGGGGGGGGGGGGGGGGGGGGGGGGGGGGGGGCACACGTTTTCTCGCAATTCGTGGGGAAGCCCCCAACAATATATCGCAATTGCGAGAAATCGTGGCGAACCCTGACACGATTTCTCGCATGGCGATAACTCGTGGTTTTAGGAGTTACCTTGTCGCCACAGGGGGTAATACTGACTCTGCAAACTGACCTACCAGTTTTGAATATTATTGAACCCAGCAGTAATCTTCGTTTCTTCAAATTCTACAAATGCCCTACTAGGCTGCAACCTGTGTTTCAACTTGTCTTCATGTATGTCACTATGTCATATCTATTTTTAGCACTGGACAACGGGTTGAACCCGAAACGTCGTGATTTGTTTTGCTCTGTGTTTTTTTGTTATCAAACCTTTTATTTTGGGTTTCTAATTTCGACTCTGTTTTAATTTGTTGTGACCTAACAGTAGCCAGCAACCCGTTTGTCTGGAAGCGGCGTTACCATGTTCAGTGTTCCGTGAGACCCCGGGGGTCTCCTGCAATCATCTCCTCTCTTTTCTGCACCTCTTTTGCTCGTGTTCCAGTCTGCTTTGAAGAGAATGACTATAGACTTTCACACAACAGAGAGTTAAAGGTGGACCCTGACGGATGAGTTTTTGCAAGAAACACGTAGAGGTCACTAGAAAGACAGCCTTTTCAAGGATCGGAACACTCACTTTGCTCTGGTTTCCTATAAATTAAACCGTCAAAACGGCGATTCCTCCTTAGCGGAGATGCCGGAGAGAGTAGCCATTTTGGATGGGGTGGGTGGAAGTCACTCATTGTGGTTGAAGCGTTTTCTTTTTTTTGTGGTGCAGTAAAAAAGAATTTGGAGCTATTTCCTTTGTTGTGAGCAAAACTCCTTTAGATCAACTACATAAAAAAAATAATAAAAAGGCTTGTATTGCGAAAATTTCGTGCAAACGATTTGGTCGCAGGCGGCCAATAGAAAAGAGACGGCACACGTCTTCTCTTTGGGCGAAAGAATTTGACTTCCAGCACATTTGCCAAGGAGGAATCGCCGATTTGACGGTTTGATTTCTAGGAAACCAGGGAAAAGTGAGTGTTGCGATCTCTGTAAAGGGTATTTTCCTGATGATCTCGACGTGTTTCTTACAAAAACTCATCCGTCAGGGTGCCCCTTTAAAGAGAGTTAAAGAATGAATGATTGAATAACTGTTATTGATATAAGAAAGATATGGGAGTGGGAGAGGGGGGAGAGAGAGAAAGTAAACGTGACATTTGACATTCGTTCTCAAAATTGGCTGAAATAGTGAAAGTTAGCATTGCTTTATTGAGTAAAATGCGAATGTTCTGATTCCGTGGCTCTGGTTCCACTGGGGTAAAAGAGACTATCCGTATCACACGCACTAGAAATGTGAATGAACAGAGAAGTTAAATTCGTAGTAAACTGCTTGACTCGCTTCCGATCTACTTCAAAATCAAACAAAAGAGGACAGTCACAAAAAGTGAGCTAAGGGAAAAACCAAAAAAAGGGGGAAATAAATCAAAAGGAAAGTAGTCATTGTGGAGTGTGACTGAACGGTGCTGGCTCGTTTTGTATGGATGAAGAGAAGGAAGTGGAATGACCGTGTCTAGTGTCCCGTGGGACCCCGGGGGTCCCGTCCAATCATCTCCTCTCTTTTCTTTTGCTCGGCCCCTCTGCCTTTTTATGGGTTGCCTAGCAACGCTCAGTTCGCCTGACCTGGTTCCCGGATTCCACCGGTTGCCAAGGACATGTCTGAAAGACCCACCAGACCACGTGTCGAGATCACGGGTTTCACGTGTTTTCCCTCTTATATCTGGTAAGAAATCTTGTTTTGACCAGGTTTGATTCCCATACAAATGCCCCCAATTTGAAAACGAAACATCATTAATTTCAATGGCAGTTGGGGGCATTTGCATGTGGGTCACAGCTACACAGAAAAAAAAACCAAGGGACTTAATCGTGGTGGGTCAGTGTGTCTTTAAAGGCCTGCTACACTACATACGATTCGCTGTCAATGCGATGCGATTGTGACGATGCAAGTCATGATTCTCGTGGAATTCAACTGTCTACATGAATCTGATGAAATCCTGTTAGGTTTGTTTAGCCTTTTGTGTAGTCCCCCGTACACAGATCTGATGAAATATCTTGTGTAGGCCTGTCAGACATTTTATTTGTATCGTGTATCGGGGTCTACCTGAGTATGGTGAGCGAACATAGTATAATTATATCAAAGCATTTCACGTTAATCATAATCATATAATAACTAGTAATGCTTATATGGCGCATAACCTTGCAACGCAACTCAATGCGCTTTTCACTCACCATTCGTACAAACATTTCTAACACAGACATCGTCACAATCGCATCGCATTGATGGCGAATTGTATGTAATGTGGCGGGCCCTTTTGAATACAGAGAAACAGGGGGGACAAAGGGGGGACAAATTAACTGTCATTGGGTGTGCGCACACGCGCGCGTGTGTGTGTGTGTGTGTGTGTGCGTGCGCGTGTGCGCGTGCGTGCGTGCGTGCGTGCGTGCGTGCGTGCGTGCGTATGTGTGTGTGTGTATGTGTGTGTGCGTGTGCGCGCGCGCGTGTGTGTGTGTGTGTGTGTGTGTGTGTGTGCGCGCGCGTGCGTGCGTGTGTGTGCGCGTGCGTGCGTGCGTGCGTGTGGGTGTGTGTGTGTGTGTGTGTGTGAATATAAACCGACTTCGGTGCTACGCTTTTTTGCTTTTCTTTTTAATCTGTGATACTTATGTATATATTATTACTTGATTTATTTGTTTAATGATAGTTTAACGTGGTGACAGCCCTGTCATGGCCTTGGTCGCCGACGGGGCTGTAATTCCTAATCTTAAAATTAATCTGACTTGGTTCATCTATTTTAGGAAAATATTAGTAGTTTTTTTTATATCAGTGTACGTTTTCAAGTTGTTCACATCATTCTAATCAAATTCTCTCCCTCTTTTAATTCCTTGATGATGATACATGCATTTTATTGTCTTAATTGTGGTGTTTCGATTTATGTAATCTGAATGTCTTAGTATTGTTTATCGAGCCTGTGATTGCACACTTTAATGTCCACAAGGATGAATAAAGTTGTTTTGAATTTGAATTTGATCTGCCTTGTACAGTACTGGAACTACAGGTGCATATCATCTCTAATTTCTGAACCAATTATCCGTCCTCAAACGATACTGATTGATCCAAGACTTAACTGTATTTCTGTAGTTCGTTTCAACAGAATTATAGATTTGTAGTGATCGTATGGGGGACATATCCTGTAATAGACTTTTTGTTCAAGGTAGTGGGGTTTATTTTAGAAAGGAACGACTGGACAAGAGAATTTTGAGGATGTTCTATGTATGATTTGTAAATGGAGAATATATGTATTCTGGAAAACGAGTATCTAATAAAACAAAAATAGAGAACATCAGCTCATCGTGTTTGTACTGGATCATTCAATGATACGCTTCAAGGAAGGACAAGATATAACCCATCATTGCTTTCATATTTAATATGCCTTGATCTTACTTCAACGTGATCTCTCTCTCTCTCTCTCTCTCTCTCTCTCTCTCTCTCTCTCTCTCTCTCTCTCTCTCTCTCTCTCTCTCTCTGCCTACCATATCACTGTTGTATTTCTGCTACTATATGTTGTTTCTGCTGATGATTGTTCTATGTTTCAATATTCGTTTATAGTACTATTATGTTGTAGTAGTAGTAGTAGTAGTAGTAGTAGTAGTAGTAGTAGTAGTAGTAGTAGTAGTAGTAGTAGTAGTAGTAGTAGTAGTAGTAGTAGTGTGGTGGCGATGGTGGTAGTAGTAGTAATAGTAGTAGGTAAGAGTGGTAATGGTAGTAGAAGAAGTAATTTGTGGTGGAAGTATTTTTTTTTTTCCTTTTTGTTATTTTTTTATGTTTGTTTATTTGGTCGGTTGGTTTTCTGTTTTGCTTGTTCTTATTACTGATGTTGATGCTCTGCCAACCATGTCACTGTTCGCATTTCTGCTACTGTTTACTGTTTCTGTTGACGATTTTGTTGTGTCTCAATGTTGGTTTATAGTATTAGTTATATGTTGCATGCTTAGAATCATGGACAGAATGGAAGACTAGGCCCAGCCTAAATTCTTATCCTTGTAAAATAAAGAGTCTGAAGTCTCTCTCTCTCTCTCTCTCTCTCTCTCTCTCTCTCTCTCTCTCTCTCTCTCTCTCTCTCTCTCTCTCTCTCTCTCTCTCTCACCCTCTCTCTCTCTCTCTCTCTCTCTCTCTCTCCCCTCTCTCTCTCTCTCTCTCTCTCTCTCTCTCTCTCTCTCTCTCTCTCTCTCTCTCTCTCTCTCTCTCTCTCTCTCTCTCTCTCTCTCTCCCCCTCTCTCTCTCTCTCTCTGTCAAAATCACAGGTTTCACGTGCTTTTCCCTCTTATAGCTGGTAAGAAATCTTGTTTTGACCAGGTTTGACTCCCATACAAATGCCCCCAAATTGAAAACGAAACATCATTTTAAAGAACAGCCTCAATTACAAGTTAGGGGCATTTGTATATGGGTCACAGCTACCCAGCAAAAAAAACAAGGGACTTAATCGTGGTGGGTCAGTGTGTCTTTAAGACATATGTTTTGATTCAGAATACTTTGTTTGGGTGAACGAACCTCCATCGACGAACAAAAAAGTAATAGTTCGGTTTTGACCACATTAATCGTGGACAATAAAGTAAGAAGAACAACGACAAAGGTTTGGGGAAGTCCAGGGCAAAGTGGATGGACATACGTCATAGAATTCTGGGCTACCAAGTTTTAGTCACACCCTCCCCTCAATTGTTTCGCTAAAACGATTTTCACTGAGAAGCAACATTCTGTCAATGTTGGGAGAAGGGTATGGTTAGGAACAGCCTGTGATTATTTTGATAACACTGACAGAAGCAGACTTTGAAATTGAGGGTCGAAAACATGAGGATGGACTAAATTATATTGAATGGGGCTTTAGGCTCCTTCTTGCCGACACGAAAGAGCGATAATTTTATACCTGAAATGACCATATCACCTAGTGACGAGTCGGGGGCAGATAATGTTCTATGGCTGTATACTGCTACTTCATGACAGGCAAGGGCGATAATCTTATGTAGGTGGCGCACGCGTCCCAGTGCATGAGACAGGGGCAGTTATTATCAGTATGCGAGGTTTGGTGGAGGAAAGGGCTTGAGAGAGGTCCAGAAATGAAGGAACTGGCTGGCTATATAATTATATCGTGACTATTTGGAGGACAGGGCTTGAGAGAGGTCCAGAAATGAAGGAACTGGCTGGCTATATAATTATATCGTGACTATTTGGAGGACAGGGCTTGAGAGAGGTCCAGAAATGAAGGAACTGGCTGGCTATATAATTATATCGTGACTATTTGGAGGACAGGGCTTGAGAGAGGTCCAGAAATGAAGGAACTGGTTGGCTATATAATTATATCGTGACTATTTGGAGGGGGGAAAGACGGTGCTCCAAATGGTTACAGACCCACTGACACAGCAGATGTAAGTCCCTTGTTTTTGTTTATGGGTAGGTGTGACCCACATACAAATTTCCCAAGTTCAAAATGAGGCTGCTCTTCAAAGTCTCTGTCTCGTTTTCAACTTGGGGGCATTGGTATGGGAGTCAAACCTAGTCAAATAAGATTTCTTACCAGCGAGAGAGAGAATCGCATGAAATCCGTGATTTCACTCATGGGTGGAGAGGGTCTTTAAGGTCGTGGAGGAGAACAGAACAGGGTCTTTGTTTCGCTTATTTTGTTTTATCAAAACAATAGCGACACACTTGGCCAAGTTCCGGACAAAAATACTTATTAATTTAGTACTTAGTTAATTCTTGACTGAAATGCATTCATAGAACACTAATTGCGAAAGTGGGACGTATGTATATGCGATTTTGTGTGTGTGTGGCTGGTAAGGAAGGAAACGGGGGAGAGGGGCGGATTTTGACCAAATGACAATGTTTTCGTTGCCACCGGCTTTCACGTGTGCTAAGTGCATGGGCACACGGGACCTCGGTTTATCGTCTCATCCCAAAAACTCCACGTTCAGACCGTAAGGCCTAGTACAGAGTGAGAGGAAAAATCCCCTGTACCCAGGTTCGAACTCAGGTTTATTGTATACGAGGCGAACGCGTTACCTCTGTGCCACTCTACACCCTATAAATTAAATGTATAGTGTGTGCTTCTATCGTACTGCAAGCATATCTTTACAGAAAGCCGTATTGTTCTATTATGAACCGACAATTATGTCAGTAGTGATGATTTAGTTCAAAATCCTGCTTGTTACACCGGGGCATTTCCTTGAAGATAAAAAAAAGGCGGAAAGAAATAGAAACCTTAAAACAATAACAAAAATGTGGGAGCTGTTTTCTTTTGGGTTCGGACATTTAGTTTTCACCGTAACACCTAAAATTCAATCCCTAATATTTCGACTAAGAACCTGGGACGGTATTCATGTCGAGATAGCATGAGACTTAGCATGATGCTAACTTAGAAGCTCTTCCAATGTCCTATAGGATTTAATAGGACTTTTGGAAGAGCTTCTAAGTTAGCATCATGCTAAGTCTCATGCTATCTCGACATGAATACCGTCCCAGATCCTATTACTGTAAGTTTAAAAACCTTACTTGTGAATGCGAAAAAAACCTGAACTTAGATCACTTATTTAACCCATGTAATTATATCCAATTTCAATTTACAATTTTTTTTCAACAACTAAAAACAGCTGATATTTTATTTACCAAAAACTCCATTCTTACTTTTGGCCCAAGGGAGTGGTCCCCACTTGTTTGGTTTGCCGAGGCAATTTTGAAATCATCTTTTGGCCACAATTTTTTTTTAAAGGCTAAACCGACCCTATTATGTACATGTTTCGCATTGAGGGGGTGGGGCCCCTCGGGTCGGCCGGCGCGCGTGTCCACGCCCTATCCCTGGGGACTTGAGGCGTGGGCTTGCGCGTGAAACACCACCCGGGAGGGGACGCTTTCGTAGTCGTGGCGCCTTTTCAGCCGAGCAGAGTCCCCCAACTCACTTAGCACGGACTCTTTACGACGACTTTCCTCTACTTGAGCCGGGGGGAAGGGGTCTCGGTCCCTTCCTCCCTCCCTCCGCCCCGCTCTCCCATGATCGAATCGTTAACCATACCCTCAATTTGTTTATCTTTTTTATCATATTATGTATAATTAATTAATGTAATAGTTGGGATGCCTCCATAGTCGTGGTGCCTTTTTATCCTAGCTAGGTCCCCTCGCTATTGAAGCATGGACCTAATATACGACGCCTTTCCACTGCTTGGGCGGGGGGGGGGGGGTAATCCCCGTCCCTCTTTCCCCCCCTCCCCCCCCTCCCGCCCTCTCATGAAAGAATCAGCGACCACTCCCTGCATTTTAAATGCTATAATATTAAGTTAAAAATAATAAAAACCACAAATGGGCTCCCTTGCTAAATTAATATATATAATATTACAATAGCGTGACCAAGACAGGGAGACTACAAATTAGGTAGCCTTGGAGTCCGTCCCGACCATATTTAAAAATAATAATAAAATAAAAATTTCATAGTTAATATTTGTTTTCGATTTCATTGGCCGCCGAACGGCGGCCATTTTATTTTAATATACATATATAGGATGTACTAAGTCGTCATCTTGTCTCCAACAGTCTTCTTTTGGGGTCGGAATTAACGACGGCCATCATAACTTTAAATTTTCATTGGCTGTCATTTATGGCAGCCATCTTGACCTAAAATAAATAATAGTCCGCACTAAATTACTATCTTATTCCAAAGACCCTCTTTGAGAGCCGGAACTTTCGGCGGCCATTTTGATATTACTTAAATGGTGGGGGTGGGGTACCTCCGGGCCGTGGGCCGGACACCTGTCTACACTCCAGCTCCCTCCCCCCCCCCCCTTTTTCTTCCTTTTTAACTAAGAGTGCCTGAGGGGCTGAAGTGGCTCTCTTGAGCCCACCTTCTTTTTAATTCCCTCCCCCCCCAGTAGACATGTGTCCGGCGTGCGCACCGGAGGTCACTTTCGTAGTCGTCTCGCTATTGCGTTGGTGCTCCCCCCCCCCCCCTTTTTGGGACTACTTAAGCGACGCCTTTCCACTGCTCGGGGCGTGGAGGAGGGGTCCCTCTCCCTCCCTCCCTCCGCCTCGAGTACGTAAGAATCGTTAGCTACCCCCACCATATTATAACATATTATATTATTATATTTATTATTATATTATATTATATTATAATTTTTCATCATATTATATTATTTTACAGATTACAACTGATCTTATTTTTGGCTCCCAAGCCACAAGCAATTGTCTAATTTAAAAATAAAAGTTTACTGGAATATGTTAAACCTAATAAATAATTACATGACCGGTTTGCTGGAACGCTGGCCGGGGGTCTCTTAGTGGGCTTTTGCCGCACTCTGTACACACTGCAAAGGATAGTTTTCTTTTATTTACCATTTTAATTAAAAGACTTTTACAAATTACATATTTCCAACTGCACTAAAAGACAAAGAAATTTTATAACTACAAATATTGACCAATAATTACTATACTAATTTTACCAATACTTTTATTTTTCCACATCATTAAAAGTGAGGGTTCTTCCCCCTTAAAATTAAAGACCCGTGAGTTGGACCTCCGCCTCGGGTGGCCCGCCCCCTGGGGGTGTGAGGCGAGGATGTATTGCGTATCCTTCCCCGGGGGGTGCGCCCCCTGCCATGTCGTCGAGGTCCCCCGGATCCTCCCCCCCCCCCCACTCCCCCCCTTCTCCTACTCGTTAGCTGTCTCACCCTCGTTTGGGCACTGCCGCTGGGGGGAATTGACGCGAGGATGGCTTGCGTACCGTCCCCCCCGGCTGTCCCGCCCCTACGTAGCGTGTGGATACACTCGAGTCCCCTAACCCTCTTTTAAATTAAATAAATTAAAAAAAGGATCCTTCCACAAATTTAAATACCCCCCCAAATAATAATACTTAAAAATAAGAAAAGAAATCTGTACATATTTTGTCCTTGATGTAAATATTTCCCCTTAAATATTTCCCCTGTCACTTTAGACAGGGAAGTCCTGGTGGAGGAGTTTGCTCCCCCCGGTCGGACATACACCTTTTTCTCATCTTTTGTAAATAAAAGAAATAATGTATATTTTTGTTCATAAAAGTAAATATTTGTATAAAACATTTATTTTAACATAATATAAAGGCCATACTTGGTTTTTAATAATAAATTAAAAGTTTGAATTTTAACTGATAGCCCTGAAATTTTAATCAACTTGGGAGGGTTGGTTTCTTTCACCTCAGGCCAAAATACCAAAGTAATATTTAATGCAACACTTTTATATCTCTATAGCTATTTTATCAAATATTAATAATAAATTAAACCTTTTTATGAATATTATATATTTTCAAAATAATAACTTGACTTGTGCTTTTTGAATTCTCCCACTACCCCTTTTCACGTTTACTGTTTGTCCACGTTTTGCATCGTCCACCTTTGTTGTGTTTATTTTACTTTATTTTTACACAACTAACCTATTACAAATGTCCCATATGTGCCCTGCGGGGCCGAGAGGACGTAAAACATTATATTTCATTCATTCATTCTGTCTTTTATGGCAGCCATCTTGTCCTAAAATAAATAATAGTCCGCACTAAATTACTATCTTATTCCAAAGACCTTCTTTGAGGGCCGGAACTTTTGGCGGCCATTTTGATATTTCTTAAATGGTGGGGGTGGGGTACCTCCGGGCCGTGGGCCGGACACCTGTCTGCACTCCAGCTCCCTTTCCCCCCTTCTTCCTTTTTAACTAAGAGTGCCCGAGGGGCTGAAGTGGCTCTCTTGAGCCCACCTTCTTTTTAATTCCCTCCCACCCCAGTAGACATGTGTCCGGCGTGCGCACTGGAGGTCACTTTCGTAGTCGTCTCGCTATTGCGTTGGTGCTCCCCCCCCCCCTTTTTTGGGACTACTTAAGCTACGCCTTTCCACTGCTCGGGGCGGGGAGGAGGGGTCCCTCTCCCTCCCTCCCTCCGCCTCGAGTACGTAAGAATCGATAGCTACCCCCACCATATTATAACATATTATATTATATTATATTATAATTTTTCACCATATTATATTATTTTACAGATCACAACTTATCTAATTTTTGGCTCCCAAAACACAAACAATTGCCTAATTTAAAATTTAAAGTTTATTGGAACATGTTAAACCTAATAAATAATTACATGACCGGTTTGCTGGAACGCTGGCCGGGGGTCTCTTAGTGGGCTTTTGCCGCACTCTGTGCACACTGCAAATGATAGTTTTTCTTTTATTTACCATTTTAATTAAATGACCTTTACAAATTACATATTACCATCTGCACCAAAAGACAAAGAAATTTTATAACTACAAATATTGACCAATAATTACTATACTAATTTTACCAGTAACTTTTATTTTCCTACATCATTAAAAGTGAGAGATCTTCCCCCTTAAAATTAAAGACCCGTGAGTTGGACCTCCGCCTCGGGTGGCCCGCCCCCCGAGGGTGTGACGCGAGGATGTCTTGGGTATCCTTCCCCGGGGGGTGCGCCCCCTGCCATGTCGTCAAGGTCTCCCGGATCCTCCCCCCCCCCACTCCCCCCCTTCCCCTACTCGTTAGCTGTCTCACCCTCCTTTGGGCACTGCCGCTGGGGGGAATTGACGCGAGGATGGCTTGCGTACCGTCCCCCCCGGCTGGCCCGCCCCTACGTAGCGCGTGGATACACTCCGAGTCCCTCCCCCCCCCCCCCACCCCCAACCCTCTTTTAAATTAAATAAATTTAAAAAAGGATCCTTCCACAAATTTAAATACCCCCCCAAATAATAATACTTAAAAATAAGAAAAGAAATCTGTACATATTTTGTCCTTGATGTAAATATTTCCCCTGTCACTTTAGACAGGGAAGTCCCGGTGGAGGAGTTCGCTCCCCCCGGTTGGACATACACCTTTTTCTCATCTTTTGTAAATAAAAGAAATAATGTATATTTTTGTTCATAAAAGTAAATATTTGTATAAAACATTTATTTTAACATAATATAAGGGCCATGTTTTGTTTTTTTAATAATAAAATAAAAGTTTGAATTTTAACTCATAACCCTGAAAGTTTAATCAACTTGGGAGGGTTGGTTTCTTTCACCTCAGGCCAAAATACCAAAGTAATATTTAATGCAACACTTTTATATCTCCATAGCTATTTTATCAAACATTAATAATAAATTAAACCTTTTATGTATTTTATATATTTTCAAAATAATAACTTGACTTGTGCTTTTTGAATTCTCCCACTACCCCTTTTTCATGTTTACTGTTTGTCCACGTTTTGCATCGTCCACCTTTGTTGTGTTTATTTTACTTTATTTTTGCACAACTAACCTATTACAAATGTCCCATATGTGCCCTGCCGGGCCGAGAGGACGTAAAACATTATATTTCATTCACACTATTATTAAGACTACCGCACCAGAAGAACTTGTCCCTAGGGGCATACTGCCATGAGGACGTAACATCTTCTTTCTATGCTATGCTATGACTCTATTATTCTTGTAAGACACAGCGATCGTGCTAAGCATACCATGGAATATTTAACCTTTATTGATAAGCATTATGTTGTCTCATTCTATTCTATTAGTTTCTTCATCACATACCAATGAAGAAGAAGGAGAACGAAACAGCATCAGGGGTAATAATAGGTTTCTGTCTACTTTCTTAAAATAAAATTTAGCAAACTGTGATACAAACATCTAGACTCTCTTTGTTTTGCAAAATGGAGCACAAGAATAAGAAGAGCTAACAGTACATCACTTTATGCTCAGTCGCTTTGAATGTAGTCCCCAAATGCCCAGTATTCACGGCAGAAATGGGCGGCGAGCGGTTACTCTTCTGTTGGGTACTATGAAGAGGAAAGAGCAAAGGACATGTTGTAAGAGAGCTGGAGAGGTATGTGGAACGAAAGGTAAAGCGTAGGAACCCACACATACAACAAGAATGAACTGGTAAGAACTATTTTCCTCGGATGCCAAGGTGAATAGTGGGTAGCTCATTGGTATGCATTGGAGAGCAGGAAGGCGCATTACCATGTTTAGGGCTCGGTAAGACCTTGGATTACTCTGGCAATCAGCTGCCCTCTTGTCAGTGACGTCTGGCGCTCGTCCTGTCTGCCTTTTGATGGGCTACTTAGCAACGGTCAGTGGTCAGGACGTGCCTTCCAAATTCTGACGGCGACCACGGTTGGTTGTTTTTTTTCGAAGATGAGGGCAAGATGAAAACAATGTGCGACATTGTTGCGTATGCATAAAAGGTTGACCTAAAAAGCAAAGTGATTGTTTCCATAAATTCAATTGTTCGAAAACAATATGCGACATTGTTGCGTATGCATACAAGATTGACCTAAAAAGCAAAGTGATTGTTTCCATAAAATTAATTGTTCTTATTATTCGCTTCAACTGCTTGATTATTATGAATATGTTTCCTTCAGGAATCCAGCACCGTTTGCTCTCTTTTGTCCCTCTTTTGTGTGAAATGCAAGACAGTTTCTTTGGTCGCTGGCATGGGTCATTGAGCTCTTCTAATGAAACTCAACACGTGTAAAACCCTGTTGACAATGTTCGAGGAGTAGTTAAGTTCGTTGTTAAGACATTCAAGTAGGTCCATCATCGCATCTTTCATGTATTAAACAGTTGTGCCATAAAGGGGGGAATGCAGCAGGTGCTGGTACTAATAACCAGTAACCCGGAGTTAGATGAACAAATATATGCGGGGAAAAGAAGGACATTATATTTATATGAAAGTGTTGTAGATTTCATTTTGTTGTTTTCAAATCTGAAAAAGGAGACATGTTTGCTTAAGGTGGTTTGTTTGTCTTTTGCACACAAGAGGCGCCGGTTGGTTAGAGTCGCCGCTCGAAATCCAACGGCTTTTGGGAGTGCGTTGGTTCGAACCCAGCTGTCACGGTGTTATCTCATCTTTTGGGACAGAACGGTCTTACTATTTGTCCTGTCCTTTCGGATGAGACTAAACTGAGGTCCACCGTGTGCGTACTGCACGCAACACATCGTGCGGCGCAATCTTTAGAGCCCATTCCACTATTCGTCGGTAACGAGTATGAGCCGTGTGTGTGCCGGGGAATGCTGACATGAACTCACAAAAGCATGCATCCTGTGCGCCAATAGCAGTCTCAACGAAGACTTTGGGCGTGGGGCAGGAGAAACATCCCCAATCGGACGAAGGAGAAAAAGAGTGAAAGGAGCACAATGAACGCATGCATTAGGGTGTAAGGCTGAGTGTACATATACGCGCAGAAACCCATGCGCAACCCGCAAAACAAAATCAGGAAGTAAGAAATATGAACGAGTGCGCCCATTGCAACGCGGAAAACCAATCGGTAATCACAACGCCGCTATTTATTTATCAGTGTATGGGTTTTTCGTACGGAACTTGCGGACTGCGGATCTAATGTTGCACAAGGTCTACTGATCAGTATGAATGCTGACAGAAAAAACCAAATTACAGTGAATGTCTGACACTGTCCATTCATCCACAGGGAAAGAATGGTCAAGATTCGCATAAACAACTACAGAGAACACAGTGGCAAATACAGCGATGATGCGGCAGGGATAGACCAAAGAAAAAAGTCGGGGTTGGCGTCACGGTTCTCGCAACCATCAGTTTGAGCGAACATACAAAAGCGCGAACCTTTCCTGTAAACAAATGCAGGAATGTCTGATGTCAAAAAGCGCGAACCCCTTCTGTGAATGCTGATGTCGCAATTGCAAAAAAATCGTTTTTACGCAATTACGTTTTAATCGCAAAATTACAATAAACCATGGCGAGGTCGCCTTTAATCACCCTCTACACTCCATCATGTCAACATATTTTCGTTCAATCTCTTTATTCCATTAGTTTATTTGTATCTCCTTGTTCACCTTTACTCGCAGGAATGCTGATTTCGAGCCATGTGGTTAGATTCTGAGTTTAGAAACGAAATGTGATCTTGTGCGTTCTTTTATCTGTCTGTTTGTGTCTCAAGTTTGAATGTCGGTCTCTCTGTGACTTTTGTCTGTCTCTGACATATCGACATCATCTTAAATTACACTTAATTGCTCAGTTTTGAATGCTTATACAGGAGCTGGATCCCTGATTTAAAGTTTAGAAAATCACATGTTGTTAAGGACAAAGACTAACTTTTCTGTGTATACTGCAGAACTTATGCGATCCTTATGGCCTTATCTTAGATATCTGATGTGAAGATAGCCAATTTACGACTTTTTGAATTTGCGTTCACTCTAATCTGTCCTTTATAGCTTACGAAACTGAATGTAAACATTAGGAGAGACTCGTTTTTTAAATCAAATTCGTGATATAAGATCAAATCTTTGTCTAGTTTTTATCACTATCAATGGCGGCTAAAAAGAATTTTGTAGAGTTTCTGTTGATTCCACCCTTGGTGGCATTTATTGGAATGAATAGCTGATAAATTAGCCCAAGAAGGTGCACTTAAAAAACAATCCGAAACTAAAATCGAAAAACATGAAATAAATTCAATATTATAAAACTGTTTTTGAATTATGAAAACTTCTTACGAAAACCAAAGTGTTATTTATGTCAAAGGATCTTTGTCTAGTTTAATCTACATAATTCGTCCTGAATTCATGGAACGACCACATTTTCCAAAGATGTAGAACTGC
>CM065683.1:70471610-70486918 GCA_017654935.2 Phymorhynchus buccinoides
TTATGTAGATTAAACTAGACAAAGATCTTTGACATAATAACACTTTGGTTTTCGTAAGAAGTTTTTCATCATTCAAACAGTTTTATAATATTGAATTTATTTCATGTTTTTCGAGTTTCAGTTTCTGGATGTTTTTTAAGGGCACCTTCTTGGGCTAATTTATCAGCTATTTCATTCCAATAAATGCCACAATGTGATGGAATCCAACAGAACTCTACAAAAATTCCTTTAGCCGCCATGATAGTGATAAACTAGACAAAGATCTTGATCTATATCACGAATTTGATTTAAAAAATCGAGTCTCTCCTAATGTTTACATTCCAGTTTCGTAAGCTATAAAGGACAGATTTAGAGTGAACGCAAATTAAAAAGTCGTAAATTGCTATCTTAACATCAGATATCTAAGATAAGGCCATAAGCATCGCATATAGTTCTGCAGTATACACAGAAAAGTCTTTTCCTTAAGCAACATGATTTTCTAACTTTTAAATCAGGGATCACAAATCCAGCTCCTGTATAAGATTCTAAAACTGAGCCATCTGTGTAATTCTTAAGATGATGTCGATATGTCAGAGACAGACAAATTCACAGAGAGACAGACATTCAAACTGAGACACAAACAGACAGATAAAAGAATCGCACAAGATCACATTTCGTTCTAACTTCAGAAATCTAACCACAGTTGGCTCGAAATCAGCATTTCCTTCGAGTAAAGTGAACAAGGAGATACAAACTAAACTAATGGAATAAAGAGATTGAACGAAATATGTTGACATGATGGAGTGTAGAGGGTGATAAAGGCGACCTCGCCATGGTTTATTGTAATTTGCGATAAAACGTAATTGCGTAAAAACGATTTTTTGCAATTGCGACATCAGTCATTCACAGAAGGGGTTCGCGCTTTTTGACTATCAGACATTCCTGCATTTTGTATACAGAAAGTGTTCGCGCTTTTGGTATGTTCGCTCAAACTGATGGTTGCGAGATACCGTGACGCCACCCCCGACCTTTTTTCTTTGGTCTATCCCTGCCGCATCATCGCTGTACTTGCCACTGTGTTCTCTGTAGTTGTTTTATGCGAATCTTGACCATTCCTTCCCTGTGGATGAATGGACAGGTGTCAGACATTCACCTGTATTGGTTTTTCTGTCAGCATTCGTACTATCAGTAGACCTTGTGCACATTAGATCCGCAGTCCGCAAGTTCCGTACGAAAACCCCATACACTGATATAATAAAATAAGCGGGTGTGATTACCGATTGGTTTCCGCGTGCAATGGGCGCACTCGTTCATATTTCTTACTTCCTGATTTTGTTTTGCGGGTTGCGCATGGGTTTCTGCGCGTATATGTACACTCAGTCTTACACCCTAATGCATGCGTTCATTGTGCTCCTTTCACTCTTTTTCTCCTTCTTCCGATTGGGGATGTTTATCCTGCCCCACGCCCAAAGTCTTTGTTTAGACTGCTATTGGCGCACAGGATGCATGCTTTGTGAGTTCGTGTCATCCATTCCACCGGCACACACGGCCTACTCGTACCGAATAGTGGAATGGGCTAAAGATGCGCGCAAGATCTTGTGCGCGCGTTCGCACACGGGACCTCAGTTTTAGGTCTCATCCGAAGGACCAGGAAATAGGAGTAAAGTATCTTTCCCAAGGATACAACACCGTGACCAGCCGGGTTCAAACCCACTGCACCCGCAAACCCGTTGGATTTCGAGCGGCGACTCTAACCAACCGGCCAAGGCACCTCTTGTGTGCAAAAAACAAACAAACCACCTTAAGCAAACATGTCTCCTTTTTCAGATTTGAAAACAACAAAATGAAATCTACAATATTTTCATATAAATACATTGTCCTTCTTTTCCCCGCATAAATGTGTTCATCTAACTCCGGGTTACTGGTTATTAGTACCAGCACCTGCTGCATTCCCCCCTTTATGGCACAACTGTTTAATACATGAAAGATGCGATGATGGACCTACTTGAATGTCTTAACAACGAACTTAACTACTCCTCGAACATTGTCAACAGGGTTTTACACGTGTTGAGTTTCATTAGAAAAGCTCAATGACCCATGCCAGCGACCAAAGAAACTGTCTTGCATTTCACACAAAAGAGGGACAAAAGAGAGCAAACGGTGCTGGATTCCTGAAGGAAACATATTCATAATAATCAAGCAATTGAAGCGAATAATAAGAACAATTAATTTTATGGAAACAATCACTTTGCTTTTTAGGTCAACCTTTTATGCATACGCAACAATGTCGCACATTGTTTTCATCTTGCCCTCATCTTCGAAAAAACCAACCAACCGTGGTCGCCGTCAGAATTTGGAAGGCACGTCCTGACCACTGACCGTTGCTAAGTAGCCCATCAAAAGGCAGACAGGACGAGCGCCAGACGTCACTGACAAGAGGGCAGCTGATTGCCAGAGTAATCCAAGGTCTTACCGAGCCCTAAACATGGTAATGCGCCTTCCTGCTCTCCAATGCATACCAATGAGCTACCCACTATTCACCTTGGCATCCGAGGAAAATAGTTCTTACCAGTTCATTCTTGTTGTGTGTGTGGGTTCCTACGCTTTACCTTTCTTTCCACATACCTCTCCAGCTCTCTTACAACATGTCCTTTGCTCTTTCCTCTTCAGAAGAGTAACCACTCGCCGCCCATTTCTGCCGTGAATACTGGGCATTTGGGGACTACATTCAAAGCGACTGAGCATAAAGTGATGTACTGTTAGCTCTCTTATTCTTGTGCTCCATTTTGCAAAACAAAGAAAGTCTAGATGCTTGTATCACAGTTTGCTAAATTTTATTTTAAGAAAGTAGACAGAAACCTATTATTACCCCTGATGCTGTTTCGTTCTCCTTCTTCTTCATTGGTATGTGATGAAGAAACTAATAGAATAGAATGAGATAACATAATGCTTATCAATAAAGGTTAAATATTCCATGGTATGCTTAGCACGATCGCTGTGTCTTACAAGAATAATAGAGTCATAGCATAGCATAGAAAGAAGATGTTACGTCCTCATGGCATTATGCCCCTAGGGACAAGTTCTTCTGGTGTGGTAGTCTTAATAATAGTGTGAATGGAATATAATGTTTTACGTCCTCTCGGCCCGGCAGGGCACATATGGGACATTTGTAATAGGTTAGTTGTGCAAAAATAAAGTAAAACAAACACAACAAAGGTGGACGATGCAAAACGTGGACAAACAGTAAACATGAAAAAAGGGTAGTGGGAGAATTCAAAAAGCACAAGTCAAGTTATTATTTTGAAAATATATAAAATACATAAAAGTTTTAATTTATTATTAATGTTTGATAAAATAGCTATAGAGATATACAAGTGTTGCATTAAATATTACTTTGGTATTTTGGCCTGAGGTGAAAGAAACCAACCCTCCCAAGTTGATTAAAATTTCAGGGTTATGAGTTAAAATTCAAACTTTTATTTTATTATTAAAAAAACAAAACATGGCCCTTATATTATGTTAAAATAAATGTTTTATACAAATATTTACTTTTATGAACAAAAATATACATTATTTCTTTTATTTACAAAAGATGAGAAAAAGGTGTATGTCCAACCGGGGGGAGCGAACTCCTCCACCGGGACTTCCCTGTCTAAAGTGACAGGGGAAATATTTACATCAAGGACAAAATATGTACAGATTTCTTTTCTTATTTTTAAGTATTATTATTTGGGTGGGTATTTTAATTTGTGGAAGGATCCTTTTCTAAATTTATTTAATTTAAAAGAGGGTTGGAGATGGGGGGGTGGGGGGGGGGGGAACTCGGAGTGTATCCACGCGCTATGTAGGGGCGGGCCAGCCGAGGGGGACGGTACGCAAGCCATCCTCGCGTCAATCCCCCCCAGCGGCAGTGCCCAAACGAGGGTGAGACAGCTAACGAGTAGGGGAAGGGGAGAGAGGGGGGGGGGGAGGATCCGGGAGACCTCGACGACATGGCAGGGGGTGCACCCCCCGGGGAAGGATACGCAAGACATCCTCGCGTCACACCCCCACTAATTTTAAATTAGGCAATTGTTTGTGTTTTGGGAGACAAAAATGAGATAAGTTGTGATCTGTAAAATAATATAATATGGTGAAAATTTTTAAATATAATATAATATAATATAATATAATATAATATGTTATAATATGGTGGGGGTAGCTAACGATTCTTACGTACTCGAGGCGGATGGAGGGAGGGAGAGGGACCCCTCCTCCCCGCCCCGAGCAGTGGAAAGGCGGAGCTTAAGTAGTCCCAAAAAGGGGGGGGGGGAGCACCAACGCAATAGCGAGACGACTACGAAAGTGACGTCCAGTGCGCACGCCGGACACATGTCTACTGGGGGGGGAGGGAATTAAAAAGAAGGTGGGCTCAAGAGAGCCACTTCAGCCCCTCGGGCACACTCTTAGTTAAAAAGGAAGAAGGGGGGGAAAGGGAGCTAGAGTGCAGACAGGTGTCCAGCCCACGGCCCGGAGGTACCCCACCCCCACCATTTCAGTAATATCAAAATGGCCGCCAAAAGTTCCGGCCCTCAAAGAAGGTCTTTGGAATAAGATAGTAATTTAGTGCGGACTATTATTTATTTTAGGACAAGATGGCTGCCATAAAAGACAGAATGAATGAATGAAATATAATGTTTTACGTCCCATCGGCCCCGCAGGGCACATATGGGACATTTGCAATAGGTTAGTTGTGTAAAAATAAAGTAAAATAAACACAACAAAGGTGGACGATGCAAAACGTGGACAAACAGTAAACATGAAAAAGGGTAGTGGGAGAATTCAAAAAGCAGGGTTAGGGGACTCGGAGTGTATCCACGCGCTACGTAGGGGCGGGCCAGCCGGGGGGAACGGTACGCAAGCGATCATCGCGTCAATTCCCCCCAGCGGCGGTGCCCAAACGAGGGTGAGACAGCTAACGAGTAGGAGAAGGGGCAGGGGGCGCACCCCCCGGGGAAGGATACGCAATACATCCTCGCCTCACACCCCCAGGGGGCGTGCCACCCGAGGCGGATTTCCAACTCACGGGTCTTTAATTTTAAGGGGGAAGAACCCTCACTTTTAATGATGTGGAAAAATAAAAGTATTGGTAAAATGAGTATAGTAATTATTGGTCAATATTTGTAGTTATAAAATTTCTTTGTCTTTTAGTGCAGTTGGAAATATGTAATTTGTAAAAGTCTTTTAATTAAAATGGTAAATAAAAGAAAAACTATCCTTTGCAGTGTGTACAGAGTGCGGCAAAAGCCCACTAAGAGACCCCCGGCCAGCGTTCCAGCAAACCGGTCATGTAATTATTTATTAGGTTTAACATGTTCCAATAAACTTTTATTTTTGAATTAGACAATTGCTTGTGGCTTGGGAGCCAAAAATAAGATCAGTTGTAATCTGTAAAATAATATAATATGATGAAAAATTATAATATAATATAATATAATATAATATAATATAATATAATATAATATAATATAATATGTTATAATATGGTGGGGGTAGCTAACGATTCTTACGTACTCGAGGCGGAGGGAGGGAGGGAGAGGGACCCCTCCTCCACGCCCCGAGCAGTGGAAAGGCGTCGCTTAAGTAGTCCCAAAAAGGGGGGAGGGGGGAGCACCAACGCAATAGCGAGACGACTACGAAAGTGACCTCCGGTGCGCACGCCGGACACATGTCTACTGGGGGGGAAGGGAATTAAAAAGAAGGTGGGCTCAAGAGAGCCACTTCAGCCCCTCAGGCACTCTTAGTTAAAAAGGAAGAAAAAGGGGGGGGGGGGGAAGGGAGCTGGAGTGTAGACAGGTGTCCGGCCCACGGCCCGGAGGTACCCCACCCCCACCATTTAAGTAATATCAAAATGGCCGCCGAAAGTTCCGGCTCTCAAAGAGGGTCTTTGGAATAAGATAGTAATTTAGAGCGGACTATTATTTATTTTAGGTCAAGATGGCTGCCATAAATGACAACCAATGAAAATTTAAAGTTATGATGGCCGTCGTTAATTCCGACCCCAAAAGAAGACTGTTGGGGACAAGATGGCGACTTAGTACATCCTATATATGTATATTAAAATAAAATGGCCGCCGTTCGGCGGCCAATGAAATCGAAAACAAATATTAACTATGAAATTTTTATTTTATTGTTATTTTTAAATATGGTCGGGACGGACTCCAAGGCTACCTAATTTGTAGTCTCCCTGTCTTGGTCACGCTATTGTAATATTATATATATTAATTTAGCAAGGGAGCCCATTTGTGGTTTTTATTATTTTTAACTTAATATTATAGCATTTAAAATGCAGGGAGTGGTCGCTGATTCTTTCATGAGAGGGCGGGAGGGGGGGGAGGGGGGGAAAGAGGGACGGGGATTACCCCCCCCCCCCCACCCAAGCAGTGGAAAGGCGTCGTATATTAGGTCCATGCTTCAATAGCGAGGGGACCTAGCTAGGATAAAAAAGGCGCCACGACTATGGAGGCATCCCAACTATTACATTAATTAATTATACATAATATGATAAAAAAGATAAACAAATTGAGGGTATGGTTAACGATTCGATCATGGGAGAGCGGGGCGGAGGGAGGGAGGAAGGGACCGAGACCCCTCCCCCCCAGCTCAAGTACAGGAAAGTCATCGTAAAGAGTCCGTGCTAAGTGAGTTGGGGGACTCTGCTCGGCTGAAAAGGCGCCACGACTACGAAAGCGTCCCCTTCCCGGGTGGTGTTTCACGCGCAAGCCCACGCCTCAAGTCCCCAGGGATAGGGCGTGGACACGCGCGCCGGCCGACCCGAGGGGGGGCCCCATCCCCTCCCCTCAATGCGAAACATGTACATAATAGGGTCGGTTTAGCCTTAAAAAAAAAATTGTGGCCAAAAGATGATTTCAAAATTGCCTCGGCAAACCAAACAAGTGGGGACCACTCCCTTGGGCCAAAAGTAAAAATGGAGTTTTTGGTAAATAAAATATCAGCTGTTTTTAGTTGTTGAAAAAAAATTGTAAATTGAAATTGGATATAATTACATGGGTTAAATAAGTGATCTAAGTTCAGGTTTTTTTCGCATTCACAAGTAAGGTTTTTAAACTTACAGTAATAGGATCTGGTTCTTAGTCGAAATAGGGATTGAATTTTAGGTGTTACGGTGAAAACTAAATGTCCGAACCCAAAAGAAAACAGCTCCCACATTTTTGTTATTGTTTTAAGGTTTCTATTTCTTTCCGCCTTTTTTTTATCTTCAAGGAAATGCCCCGGTGTAACAAGCAGGATTTTGAACTAAATCATCACTACTGACATAATTGTCGGTTCATAATAGAACAATACGGCTTTCTGTAAAGATATGCTTGCAGTACGATAGAAGCACACACTATACATTTAATTTATAGGGTGTAGAGTGGCACAGAGGTAACGCGTTCGCCTCGTATACAATAAACCTGAGTTCGAACCTGGGTACAGGGGATTTTTCCTCTCACTCTGTACTAGGCCTTACGGTCTGAACGTGGAGTTTTTGGGATGAGACGATAAACCGAGGTCCCGTGTGCCCATGCACTTAGCACACGTGAAAGCCGGTGGCAACGAAAACGTTGTCATTTGGTCAAAATCCGCCCCTCTCCCCCGTTTCCTTCCTTACCAGCCACACACACACAAAATCGCATATACATACGTCCCACTTTCGCAATTAGTGTTCTATGAATGCATTTCAGTCAAGAATTAACTAAGTACTAAATTAATAAGTATTTTTGTCCGGAACTTGGCCAAGTGTGTCGCTATTGTTTTGATAAAACAAAATAAGCGAAACAAAGACCCTGTTCTGTTCTCCTCCACGACCTTAAAGACCCTCTCCACCCATGAGTGAAATCACGGATTTCATGCGATTCTCTCTCTCGCTGGTAAGAAATCTTATTTGACTAGGTTTGACTCCCATACCAATGCCCCCAAGTTGAAAACGAGACAGAGACTTTGAAGAGCAGCCTCATTTTGAACTTGGGAAATTTGTATGTGGGTCACACCTACCCATAAACAAAAACAAGGGACTTACATCTGCTGTGTCAGTGGGTCTGTAACCATTTGGAGCACCGTCTTTCCCCCCTCCAAACAGTCACGATATAATTATATAGCCAACCAGTTCCTTCATTTCTGGACCTCTCTCAAGCCCTGTCCTCCAAATAGTCACGATATAATTATATAGCCAGCCAGTTCCTTCATTTCTGGACCTCTCTCAAGCCCTGTATAATTATATAGCCTTCCTTCATTTCTGGACCTCTCTCAAAAATAGTCACGATATAATTATATAGCCAGCCAGTTCCTTCATTTCTGGACCTCTCTCAAGCCCTGTCCTCCAAATAGTCACGATATAATTATATAGCCAGCCAGTTCCTTCATTTCTGGACCTCTCTCAAGCCCTGTCCTCCAAATAGTCACGATATAATTATATAGCCAGCCAGTTCCTTCATGTCTGGACCTCTCTCAAAACAGTCACGATATAATTATATAGCCAGCCAGTTCCTTCATTTCTGGACCTCTCTCAAGCCCTGTCCTCCACCAAACCTCGCATTTCTGGACCTCTCTCAAGCCCTTTCCTCCACCAAACCTCGCATACTGATAATAACTGCCCCTGTCTCATGCACTGGGACGCGTGCGCCACCTACATAAGATTATCGCCCTTGCCTGTCATGAAGTAGCAGTATACAGCCATAGAACATTATCTGCCCCCGACTCGTCACTAGGTGATATGGTCATTTCAGGTATAAAATTATCGCTCTTTCGTGTCGGCAAGAAGGAGCCTAAAGCCCCATTCAATATAATTTAGTCCATCCTCATGTTTTCGACCCTCAATTTCAAAGTCTGCTTCTGTCAGTGTTATGAAAATAATCACAGGCTGTTCCTAACCATACCCTTCTCCCAACATTGACAGAATGTTGCTTCTCAGTGAAAATTGTTTTAGCGAAACAATTGAGGGGAGGGTGTGACTAAAACTTGGTAGCCCAGAATTCTATGACGTATGTCCATCCACTTTGCCCTGGACTTCCCCAAACCTTTGTCGTTGTTCTTCTTACTTTATTGTCCACGATTAATGTGGTCAAAACCGAACTATTACTTTTTTGTTCGTCGATGGAGGTTCGTTCACCCAAACAAAGTATTCTGAATCAAAACATATGTCTTAAAGACACACTGACCCACCACGATTAAGTCCCTTGTTTTTTTCCTGGGTAGCTGTGACCCATATACAAATGCCCCTAACTTGTAATTGAGGCTGTTCTTTAAAATGATGTTTCGTTTTCAATTTGGGGGCATTTGTATGGGAGTAAAACCTGGTCAAAACAAGATTTCTTACCAGCTATAAGAGGGAAAGCACGTGAAACCTGTGATTTTGACACGTGATCAGGTGGATCTTTCAAACACATAGCCATTCCGGATGGGTGTTATAATCTTGTCAAGTTGTGTATTACTGACGTGGTAGCAATCCTGAGAAGACCGTTGTTGTTGAAAGGACTACAAACAACATGGAGTAAATGAGGAATTAACAGATTATAGCTACAGTCTGCGGTGTTTAGTCATTTGATAGATGATTAGCACAATGTTTTGCCACAATGGCGTTTTGTCTGTGACAGTGTTTTTGTTTTTTAAATCAAAAGTGAAATTGAATCATGTTATTTATTTAGTAGGCTATTGCATGGCCACTTGTGCCCGTTACTCAAATGGCTTTTATCATTGGTTGACATTAGCCTGTAGTAGGGGCCAACAGTAACATGAGAGCTGTACAATAGATGATGTTCTACAGTAATTGAAAATCATGGTAGTGTAGTCTCTTGTGGAAGACTATGACTCTCGAACGAGGGGGCCCTTGCACCGGCTCTGGTGCTGCAGCCAAAGGGATGGGCTGGCCTTTGGGGACCTTCCTCAACGCCAGCTGTCTCCTCAAATCCCTTTGGCCGAGAGAGTGGGGGTGTACCCTCACAGTGGCTTTTCTCAGCTCCTTTCAGTTCATGCCTTTTGTTAACACTCATCACCAGCATAAACCAATTTAAAGTATTTTATCCATTAGGCTTACATTGTTTTATGGTGGTATACCACTTCTAAGGTCTTTTCCTATCCCTAACCACAATCAATGATAAGAATATTTGCCTCTGTTAAAAGAAATAAGTTGATACAAATAGCTCTCTGTGGAAAACTGAAAGGAGCTACAATGAGGGGAATTCATGTACAGTGCCCTGGGCAAGGCATCGCCACTAAAAACAAATTCTCGCCCAGCCCGCCAGAATAGTATCTGCCCCCTCTGCTATCTGGCAGTCATTGTCGGAAACGACAGACTAGCACACGTTCATCTGCAGGTTTGTGTATGTTGTACCAAAGTAAGCATACATCGCTTTGTCCAACTAGAACATAAAAAACCCACAGATATAAATGACACGAACAAAAACAAACAATCAAATAAACAGCAACAGCAGCAACAAAAACAACATCATCATCACCACCATCACCTCCACCACCATCACCCAAATTCGGGTATTGTGGACATTGCAGAAAAGTAAAAAACAAAGTTTTAGACATTGACTATTTCAAAACTTATACAAACAAATGAACGAACGAAGACAAAGATAAAACCCCAATCACCCGCAGTGTGTTTTGTATATATTAATATAATACATTAAAGTCAACGGTTGTTGACCTTGGTCTTCAGCGTTGGGTTCAGCAACAAAGATCAATGTTTGACAACGGATGATGAAACAATCTACAGATTCTGTGTTTTTTCCCCCGGGAGAAATGAAGAGGAAGAAAGAAGGGAAGAAAACAAAGGAGAAGGAAAACGGGATGAAGGGAGAACATGAGAAAAAACAAACAAACAAACAAACAAACAAACACGTTCGTGTGCTTATATCAATGAACTCTGCGGGTAGGAAGTGAAATAGTGTCCTTGACCCAGTTTTTGCACTGGAAATAAAAGATTGGTGATAAACATTGTTCCTTTTCTGCATTGTTACAGTGTGCTCTAATTCTCATATTGGTAGATCTTCTTATTAGCCAACCTGTCTGTCTGTCTGTCTGTATGTATGTATGTATGTATGCCTCTCTCTCTCTCATAAATAAGTTAGCACCAAAATATCGAAGCAATTCGAAGCAAAACCAAATTAACAATGCCCCGCCCCAGAACAGATCTATGTAAATCATCCCTTACATTCTCATGTGGTATATTGTGGAACGACCTCCCTGATGATCTAAAAAATAAAACTAGCGTATCTTCCTTTCGAAAATCTTATCACAAGTTCCTAATGGACAATCTTGTTCATTAGTAATGCTAATGAATGAGTTTCACTACAAATGTTACCAATGTCATCAGCTTATGCCTAGATTCTTATAAATATCTCTCTCTCCCTCTCTCTCTCTCTCTCTCTCTCTCTCTCTCTCTCTCTCTCTCTCTCTCTCTCTCTCTCTCTCTCTCTCTCTCTCTCTCTCTCTCTCTCTCTCTCTCTCTCTCTCTCTCTCTCTAACCATTTGGAGCACCGTCTTTCCCCCTCCAAATAGTCACGATATAATTATATAGCCAGCCACTTCCTTCATTCCTGGACCTCTCTCAAGCCCTGTCCTCCAAATAGTCACGATATAATTATATAGCCAGCCAGTTCCTTCATTTCTGGACCTCTCTCAAGCCCGTTCCTGCAAATAGTCACGATATAATTATATAGCCAGCCAGTTCCTTCATTTCTGGACCTCTCTGAAGCCCTGTCCTCCAAATAGTCACGATATAATTATATAGCCAGCCAGTTCCTTCATTCCTGGACCTCTCTCAAGCCCTTTCCTCCAAATAGTCACGATATAATTATATAGCCAGCCAGTTCCTTCATTCCTGGACCTCTCTCAAGCCCTGTCCTGCAAATAGTCACGATATAATTATATAGCCAGCCAGTTCCTTCATTCCTGGACCTCTCTCAAGCCCTTTCCTCCACCAAACCTCGCATACTGATAATTATCTGCCCCTGTCTTATGCACTGGTTCGATAGTTTCACCTTAATGATGGATGCAGCAGTAATAGAAGACAATGAAATAATTTTACTCGGAGATTTCAACACTGACCTATATAAGCCCCAAACACAGTGGGTAAAACTTTACGAATCTTACAGTTTACATCAACTGATTGATCGACCAACACGCGAAACGGACACATCAAGCAGTGGTCATCATTGATCATATTTATGTTTCATCCATGAGCAACATAGCAGAAGTATGCGTACCAGTTTTAAATTGTAGTGACCACTATCCTGTGTGTGTAACCTGGATAAAGAAAGGAACTAAAATCCCCCAAGTAGGCCACAAAACAAATTGTTATAGGTGCTTTAAGCATTTTGACAAATATATCTTTGTGTTTCTTGCATCCACACAAAACCTTTTTTGCAACAAATCAAGACCACACCATTAATTGAGTGAAAATGGGCTACTTTATTTAAAAGTGCCAATATCCTATTACCAAACCTAAGTAGCAATATTACCTTGCATAAAACTAGTTAAGCAATATTAACGATAAAATGCAGCTCCACTTACATCACATTTGCAAACATTTTCATGTACCAATAATTTGCATACAACAATAACAAACATGTTTCCCTAACAGTACTTTATACAAAGTACATACAAACTCAACAATGATATGAACCATTTCTGAAGTCAATATCAAACCACTTTACAGAGCAACAGAATATAAAATCTTCTTAACATACACTGTAAAACACACTTTTAGGGAATACAGTTCTCATTGAAATGATCAACACAGTGCACCCAGTCTAAGAGGATTCCTTTGAACATGCATGAGGGCTGTCCGGACCTAGCGGTTGACTGCCACATTCATGGATACATACAAATTGAACTACTAGATGGAGGTGATGGGGTGGCAGGAGGGATAAATCAGTTCAACAAAAAGACTTGGATTAATTCAGCTATTAATGTGCGCTTTACGATACAACCTGCTTGGTCTGCAGTCGAATGTGAAAAGGCAGAGGCTACGTAGCGCAAACGTTTTATCGACACTTCCGGGTTAGATATTAAATTATCAAGAGTGTATGCCCGGCATAGGTTGCACTCCGCTTCTACAAAATATTATAAACCTTCACATCTCGATTCCTTGCAAAAAACTTTATTTGTGTTTCTTGCATCCACACAAAACCTTTTTTGCAACAAATCAAGACCACACCATTAATTGAGTGAAAATGGGCTACTTTATTTAAAAGTGCCAATATCCTATTACCAAACCTAAGTAGCAATATTACCTTGCATAAAACTAGTTAAGCAATATTAACGATAAAATGCAGCTCCACTTACATCACATTTGCAAACATTTTCATGTACCAATAATTTGCATACAACAATAACAAACATGTTTCCCTAACAGTACTTTATACAAAGTACATACAAACTCAACAATGATATGAACCATTTCTGAAGTCAATATCAAACCACTTTACAGAGCAACAGAATATAAAAAGTGTAAAACACACTTTTAGGGAATACAGTTCTCATTGCAATGATCAACACAGTGCACCCAGTCTAAGAGGATTCTATTGAACATGTATGAGGGCTGTCCGCCACCGCTGGCAGCAGAATATGTTACTCAACATGGCGTGACCCGCCAGATATTATAGTGCAGTATAAATATTCTGCTGTCAGCAGCCCCATACATAATAAGTAGGACAATTGTTAGATAGTATGTAGGAAACCATCCAACAAAAGAGAGGCCCTAATTTCATACCACGTTCTTGTAGATACCGATGCATTGTGTTGACAGGACAACAACAAAAATCGGATATCTTCTGGTTTAGAAAATAGTTAAAAACAATTTAGGTGATTGCATATACCCATCTGAATGTTTGGTTGTACGAAAATAGATCACAATCATTAGAGAGGATAAGTGAATAGTCGACAAATGTAATGTATGAGGCGAGTCCGTTATTTCGCATACTGGAATAAAGCCATCAAATGCTAACAGAAACATGGCTGTAAATAAAGTAGATATACTTTCAACATATGTGTAGGTTTGCAGCACAAAATGTAATCGGTAATGGGAAGTCTCTTATTGAATGATGGTCTCACATTGCGAACACGGAACAGCTTGGAGTGCTTTACGAACGACAAATTTTTCTGCATTGTTTTTCATACCCGGCAGTTTATGCCCATTTACAAATAGATGCAATATAGTTGCTGGAGCGTACTGAGCTAAGTACAGAAAGGAAACAAACAAAAACATGTTGACTGGAACTGGCATTGCAGATGAACACTCATATTGTGCTGCAGAAATCACTAAAAACACTCCATGCTCTCTTATACGCTGCGTGGGTAAAGCTAGTTTTGCAGGAGAAACTCTCCGTCTTCAAGGGTCCAGACAGGGTGGGGATATTAGGGCTCATGTTGGTGCCTTGTTTCCATTTGGGCGAAGGCAGCGGAATGTAGTGATTGGAACCCACTCTGTCACCACTGGAACTGATGACTGCCCAGCCCTGTCCTGGTTGGAAGAACTGTTGATGACCCTGCCCCTGATTGCGGCAAATCCTGGCAGCCTTGGAAGATGTGCCTTCAATGGGCTGTGAAGCTTGTTTGTTGACCGGGCATAATTTTATATGGAAGTCTGAAACACTTCAGACACTCTGTAAGCCACTGACTTAACACTGTTTCCACCAGCATCCTCTATGCCACGTGGTACACCTTCTTTGGGGCCTGCATCATCGAGGTTTAACTAGGAATTTCCGGGGGGCATTAGGTCCACGTTAGCCGGAAGGGGTTCACCTGCATATTGCAAAACGACAGGTGATCAGTAATTGTTAACATTGAATAATCAGATCACAGTGCACATCCCAATTTCTGTTGAGTAAAGTCTTTATAGGCTCCTGTGACAATTCAACAGAACCAGAACCAGATGAACACATTCATTTGTGTTCCTCGACCTTTGGTTTGGGACGGCGAACAGGCGGCACGCTGAAAAACAATAGGCACGTTGAATGCATAACAGTATACAACATACCGGTAGTATACTAGATACAGGGACTAAGCATGCAATTGTGATGACTCATCACTGAGGCGCACATATATAGGCATAGATTTGCGATGACTCATCACTCACAAAATATGTGCACTAAAATATACGGTAATGACTGATCATTCCTGAAACAAGGCGTACACATACACAAGCTTACACTCCCGTGCCTATTTGCGATGACTCATCGCTCACTAAACATGTGCACCAAAATATACTGTTGAAACTGTTCTCTTACATTGATCTTCATGAGAAAGTTGGAGAGACTTACCCAACATTACTGTAAATGATT
>CM065683.1:70487418-70502418 GCA_017654935.2 Phymorhynchus buccinoides
TCAACATGTGTTTGTTTGTTTCCTTTCTGTACTTAGCTCAGTACGCTCCAGCAACTATATTGCATCTATTTGTAAATGGGCATAAACTGCCGGGTATGAAAAACAATGCAGAAAAATTTGTCGTTCGTAAAGCACTCCAAGCTGTTCCGTGTTCGCAATGTGAGACCATCATTCAATAAGAGACTTCCCATTACCGATTACATTTTGTGCTGCAAACCTACACATATGTTGAATGTATATCTACTTTATTTACAGCCATGTTTCTGTTAGCATTTGATGGCTTTATTCCAGTATGCGAAATAACGGACTCGCCTCATACATTACATTTGTCGGGTATTCACTTATCCTCTCTAATGATTGTGATCTATTTTCGTACAACCAAACATTCAGATGGGTATATGCAATCAACTGAATTGTTTTTAACTATTTTCTAAACCAGAAGATATCCGATGTTTGTTGTTGTCCTGTCAACACAATGCATCGATATCTACAGGAACGTGGTATGAAATTAGGGCCTCTCTTTTGTTGGATGCTTTCCTACATACTATCTAACAATTTTCCTACTTATTATGTATGGGGCTGCTGACAGCAGAATATTTATACTGCACAATAATATCTGGCGGGTCACGCCATGTTGAGTAACATATTCTGCTGCCAGCGGTGGCGGACAGCCCTCATACATGTTCAATATAATCCTCTTAGACTGGGTGCACTGTGTTGATCATTGCAATGAGAACTGTATTCCCTAAAAGTGTGTTTTACACTTTTTATATTCTGTTGCTCTGTAAAGTGGTTTGATATTGACTTCAGAAATGGTTCATATCATTGTTGAGTTTGTATGTACTTTGTATAAAGTACTGTTAGGGAAACATGTTTGTTATTGTTGTATGCAAATTATTGGTACATGAAAATGTTTGCAAATGTGATGCAAGTGGAGCTGCATTTTATCGTTAATATTGCTTAACTAGTTTTATGCAAGGTAATATTGCTACTTAGGTTTGGTAATAGGATATTGGCACTTTTAAATAAAGTAGCCCATTTTCACTCAATTAATGGTGTGGTCTTGATTTGTTGCAAAAAAGGTTTTGTGTGGATGCAAGAAACACAAATAAAGTTTTTTGCAAGGAATCGAGATGTGAAGGTTTATAATATTTTGTAGAAGCGGAGTGCAACCTATGCCGGGCATACACTCTTGATAATTTAATATCTAACCCAGAAGTGTCGATAAAACGTTTGCGCTACGTAGCCTCTGCCTTTTCACATTCGACTGCAGACCAAGCAGGTTGTATCGTAAAGCGCACATTAATAGCTGAATTCATCCAAGTCTTTTTGTTGAACTGATTTATCCCTCCTGCCACCCCATCACCTCCATCTAGTAG
Organism: Phymorhynchus buccinoides; assembly: GCA_017654935.2. Classification (NCBI taxonomy): domain Eukaryota; kingdom Metazoa; phylum Mollusca; class Gastropoda; order Neogastropoda; family Raphitomidae; genus Phymorhynchus; species Phymorhynchus buccinoides. Next base: position 70,488,798 of record CM065683.1, read on the forward strand.
TTCAATTTGTATGTATCCATGAATGTGGCAGTCAACCGCTAGGTCCGGACAGCCCTCATGCATGTTCAAAGGAATCCTCTTAGACTGGTGCACTGTGTTGATCATTTCAATGAGAACTATATTCCCTAAAAGTGTGTTGTACAGTGTATGTTAAGAAGATTTTATATTCTGTTGCTCTGTAAAGTGGTTTGATATTGACTTCAGAAATGGTTCATATCATTGTTGAGTTTGTATGTACTTTGTATAAAGTACTGTGGCGGTCAGCCCTCATACATGTTCAATAGAATCCTCTTAGACTGGGTGCACTGTGTTGATCATTTCAATGAGAACTGTATTCCCTAAAAGTGTGTTTTACACTTTTTATATTCTGTTGCTCTGTAAATTGGTTTGATATTGACTTCAGAAATGGTTCATATCATTGTTGAGTTTGTATGTACTTTGTATAAAGTACTGTTAGGGAAACATGTTTGTTATTGTTGTATGCAAATTATTGGTACATGAAAATGTTTGCAAATGTGATGTAAGTGGAGCTGCATTTTATCGTTAATATTGCTTAACTAGTTTTATGCAAGGTAATATTGCTACTTAGGTTTGGTAATAGGATATTGGCACTTTTAAATAAAGTAGCCCATTTTCACTCAATTAATGGTGTGGTCTTGATTTGTTGCAAAAAAGGTTTTGTGTGGATGCAAGAAACACAAAGATATATTTGTCAAAATGCTTAAAGCACCTATAACAATTTGTTTTGTGGCCTACTTGGGGGATTTTAGTTCCTTTCTTTATCCAGGTTACACACACAGGATAGTGGTCACTACAATTTAAAACTGGTACGCATACTTCTGCTATGTTGCTCATGGATGAAACATAAATATGATCAATGATGACCACTGCTTGATGTGTCCGTTTCGCGTGTTGGTCGATCAATCAGTTGATGTAAACTGTAAGATTCGTAAAGTTTTACCCACTGTGTTTGGGGCTTATATAGGTCAGTGTTGAAATCTCCGAGTAAAATTATTTCATTGTCTTCTATTACTGCTGCATCCATCATTAAGGTGAAACTATCGAACCAGTGCATAAGACAGGGGCAGATAATTATCAGTATGCGAGGTTTGGTGGAGGAAAGGGCTTGAGAGAGGTCCAGAAATGAAGGAACTGGCTGGCTATATAATTATATCGTGACTATTTGCAGGAAAGGGCTTCAGAGAGGTCCAGAAATGAAGGAACTGGCTGGCTATATAATTATATCGTGACTATTTGCAGGAACGGGCTTGAGAGGTCCAGAAATGAAGGAACTGGCTGGCTATATAATTATATCGTGACTGCTTGGAGGACAGGGCTTGAGAGAGGTCCAGAAATGAAGGAACTGGCTGGCTATATAATTATATCGTGACTATTTGGAGGACAGGGCTTGAGAGAGGTCCAGAAATGAAGGAACTGGCTGGCTATATAATTATATCGTGACTATTTGGAGGACAGGGCTTGAGAGAGGTCCAGGAATGAAGGAACTGGCTGGCTATATAATTATATCGTGACTATTTGGAGGACAGGGCTTGAGAGAGGTCCAGAAATGAAGGAACTGGCTGGCTATATAATTATATCGTGACTATTTGGAGGACAGGGCGCTTGAGAGAGGTCCAGAAATGAAGGAACTGGCTGGCTATATAATTATATCGTGACTATTTGGAGGACAGGGCTTGAGAGAGGTCCAGAAATGAAGGAACTGGCTGGTTATATAATTATATCGTGACTTCTTGGAGGACAGGGCTTGAGAGAGGTCCAGGAATGAAGGAAGTGGCTGGCTATATAATTATATCGTGACTATTTGGAGGGGGAAAGACGGTGCTCCAAATGGTTAAAGAGAGAGAGAGAGAGAGAGAGAGAGAGAGAGAGAGAGAGAGAGAGAGAGAGAGAGAGAGAGAGAGAGAGAGAGAGAGAGAGAGAGAGAGAGAGATATTTATAAGAATCTAGGCATAAGCTGATGACATTGGTAACATTTGTAGTGAAACTCATTCATTAGCATTACTAATGAACAAGATTGTCCATTAGGAACTTGTGATAAGATTTTCGAAAGGAAGATACGCTAGTTTTATTTTTTTAGATCATCAGGGAGGTCGTTCCACAATTTACCACCTGAGAATGTAAGGGATGATTTATATAGATCTGTTCTGGGGCGGGGCATTGTTAATTTGGTTTTGCTTCGAATTGCTTCGATATTTTGGTGCTAACTTATTTATGAGAGAGAGAGGCATACATACATACAGACAGACAGACAGACAGACAGGTTGGCTAATAAGAAGATGTACCAATATGAGAATTAGAGCACACTGTAACAGTGCAGAAAAGGAACAATGCTTATCACCAATCTTTTATTTCCAGTGCACAAACTGGGTCAAGGACACTATTTCACTTCCTACCCGCAGAGTTCATCGATATAAGCACACGAACGTGTTTGTTTGTTTGTTTGTTTGTTTGTTTTTTCTCATGTTCTCCCTTCATTCCCTTTTCCTTCTCCTTTGTTTTCTTCCCTTCTTTCTTCCTCTTCATTTCTCCCGGGGGGAAAACACAGGAATCTGTAGATTGTTTCATCATCCGTTGTCAAACATTGATCTTTGTTGCTGAACCCAACGCTGAAGACCAAGGTCAACAACCATTGACTTTAATGTATTATATTAATATATACAAAACACACTGTGGGCGATTGGGTTTTTATCTTTGTCTTCGTTCGTTCATTTGTTTGTATAAGTTTTGAAATAGTCAATGTCTAAAACTTTGTTTTTTACTTTTCTGCAATGTCCACAATACCCGAATTTGGGTGATGGTGGTGGAGGTGATGGTGGTGATGATGATGTTGTTTTTGTTGCTGCTGTTGCTGTTTATTTGATTGTTTGTTTTTGTTCGTGTCATTTATATCTGTGGGTTTTTTATGTTCTAGTTGGACAAATCGATGTATGCTTACTTTGGTACAACATACACAAACCTGCAGATGAACGTGTGCTAGTCTGTCGTTTCCGACAATGACTGCCAGATAGCAGAGGGGGCAGATACTATTTCTGGCGGGCTGGGCGAGAATTTGTTTTTAGTGGCGATGCCTTGCCCAGGGCACAGTACACGAATTCCCCTCATTGTAGCTCCTTTCAGTTTTCCACAGAGAGCTATTTGTATCAAGTTATTTCTTTTAACAGAGGCAAATATTCTTATCATTGATTGTGGTTAGGGATAGGAAAAGACCTTAGAAGTGGTATACCACCATAAAACAATGTAAGCCTAATGGATAAAATAATTTAAATTGGTTTATGCTGGTGATGAGTGTTAACAAAAGGCATGAACTGAAAGGAGCTGAGAAAAGCCACTGTGCGGGTACACCCCCACTCTCTCGGCCAAAGGGATTTGAGGAGACAGCTGGCGTTGAGGAAGGTCCCCAAAGGCCAGCCCATCCCTTTGGCTGCAGCACCAGAGCCGGTGCAAGGGCCCCCCTCGTTCGAGAGTCATAGTCTTCCACAAGAGACTAAACTGTACCATGATTTTCAATTACTGTAGAAAATCATCTATTGTACAGCTCTCATGTTACTGTTGGCCCCTACTACAGGCTAATGTCAACCAATGATAAAAGCCATTTGAGTAACGGGCACAAGTGGCCATGCAATAGCCTACTAAATAAATAACATGATTCAATTTCACTTTTGATTTAAAAAAACAAAAACACTGTCACAGACAAAACGCCATTGTGGCAAACCATTGTGCTAATCATCTATCAAATGACTAAACACCGCAGACTGTAGCTATAATCTGTTAATTCCTCATTTACTCCATGTTGTTTGTAGTCCTTTCAACAACAACGGTCTTCTCAGGATTGCTACCACGTCAGTAATACACAACTGGACAATATTATAACACCCATCCGGAATGGCTATGTGTTTGAAAGATCCACCTGATCACGTGTCAAAATCACAGGTTTCACGTGCTTTCCCTCTTATAGCTGGTAAGAAATCTTGTTTTGACCAGGTTTTACTCCCATACAAATGCCCCCAAATTGAAAACGAAACATCATTTTAAAGAACAGCCTCAATTACAAGTTAGGGGCATTTGTATATGGGTCACAGCTACCCAGAAAAAAACAAGGGACTTAATCGTGGTGGGTCAGTGTGTCTTTAAGACATATGTTTTGATTCAGAATACTTTGTTTGGGTGAACGAACCTCCATCGACGAACAAAAAAGTAAAGGTTCGGTTTTGACCACATTAATCGTGGACAATAAAGTAAGAAGAACAACGACAAAGGTTTGGGGAAGTCCAGGGCAAAGTGGATGGACATACGTCATAGAATTCTGGGCTACCAAGTTTTAGTCACACTCTCCCCTCAAATTTTTCGCTAAAACAATCTTCACTCAGAAGCAACATTCTGCCAATAATGGGAGAAGGGTATGGTTAGGAACAGCCTGTGATTATTTTCATAACACTGACAGAAGCAGACTTTGAAATTGAGGGTCGGAAACATGAGGATGGACTAAATTAAATTGAATGGGGCTTTAGGCTCCTTCTTGCCGACACGAAAGAGCGATAGTTTTATACCTGAAATGACCATATCACCTAGTGACGAGTCGGGGGCAGATCATTTTATATGGCTGTATATTGCTACTTCATGACAGGCAAGGGCGATAATCTTATGTAGGTGGCGCACGCGTCCCAGTGCATGAGACAGGGGCAGATAATTATCAGTATGCGAGGTTTGGTGGAGGAAAGGGCTTGCGAGAGGTCCAGAAATGAAGGAACTGGCTGGCTATATAATTATATCGTGACTATTTGGAGGACAGGGCTTGAGAGAGGTCCAGGAATGAAGGAACTGGCTGGCTATATAATTATATCGTGACTATTTGGAGGACAGGGCTTGAGAGAGGTCCAGGAATGAAGGAACTGGCTGGCTATATAATTATATCGTGACTATTTGGAGGACAGGGCTTGAGAGAGGTCCAGAAATGAAGGAACTGGCTGGCTATATAATTATATCGTGACTATTTGGAGGACAGGGCTTGAGAGAGGTCCAGGAATGAAGGAACTGGCTGGCTATATAATTATATCGTGACTATTTGGAGGACAGGGCCTGAGAGAGGTCCAGAAATGAAGGAACTGGCTGGCTATATAATTATATCGTGACTATTTGGAGGACAGGGCTTGAGAGAGGTCCAGAAATGAAGGAACTGGCTGGCTATATAATTATATCGTGACTATTTGGAGGGGGCTTGAGAGAGGTCCAGAAATGAAGGTGGCTGGCTATATAATTATATGTGACTATTTGGAAAGACCCGAACTGACCCACTGACACAGCAGATGTAAGTCCCTTGGTTTTGTTTATGGGTAGGTGTGACCCACATACAAGTTCAAAATGAGGCTGCTCTTCAAAGTCTCTGTCACGTTTTCAACTTGGGGGCATTTGTATGGGAGTCAAGCCTGGTCAAATAAGATTTCTTACCAGCGAGAGAGAGAATCGCGTGAAATCCGTGATTTTCACTCATGGGTGGAGAGGGTCTTTTAAGGTCGTGGAGGAGAACAGAACAGGGTCTTTGTTTCGCTCTTTTTGTTTTATCAAAAGAAAAGCGACAAACATAGCCAAGTTCTGGAAAAAATACTTATTAATTTAGTACTTAGTTGATTATTGACTGACATGCATTCATGGAGCACTAATTGCGAAAGTGGGACGTATGTATTGGAGTGCAGAGTGGCACAGTGGTAACGCGTTCGCCTCGTGTCAAGTAAACCCGAGTTCGAACCTGGGTACAGGGGATTTTTCCTCTCACTTTGCACTAGGCCTTACGGTCTGAACATGGAGTCTTTCGGATGAGACGATAAACCGAGGTCCCGTGTGCCCATGCGCTTAGCACACATTAAACCCAGTGGCAACAAAAAAGTTGTCAATTGCTCCAACTTTACCCCCACCCTCCTCCCTTTCCTTCCTCATCAGTCACAAAAATCGCATGCAAAAAAACAAAAAATACATTGGGTGGCGTGCCTCTGGCTCCGACGCGTTCTCCAGGTGAGAGCAACCCGAATTTCACAGAGACGCATCTGTGACTATAAAGTACCTACTACCTAATACCTAAGTATGTATATGCGATTTTTGTGTGTGGCTGGTAAGGAAGGAAACGGGGGGGGGGGGGCGGATTTTGACCAAATGACAACTTTTTCGTGGCCACCGGGTTTAGCGTGTGCTAAGTGCATGGGCACACGGGACCTCTGTTTATCGTCTCATCCGAACCACTCCACGTTCAAACCGTAAGGCCTAGTGCAGAGTGAGAGGAAAAATCCCCTGTACCCAGGTTTATTGTGCACGATGCGAACGCGTTACCTCTGTACCACTCTACGTATAGAGTACCTAGGGGGTTGCGTGCCCCTCAGAATGTCGCAAACAATGACGCAAGCATAACGTGATTTCTTTACGATCTCTACGATTTCAGGGGGGGGGGGGGGGGGGGGGGGCGCATGTACCCAACCAACGCGCAGACCTGTTACTACTCTATGTATAGTGTGTGCTTCTTTCGTACTTTAAGCATATCTGTACAGAAAGCCGTGTTGTTCTACTGTGAACAGACAATATATACTATGTCAGTAGTGATGTTTTAGTTCAAAATCCTGCTTGTTACCCGGGTCATGTCCTTGAAGGTAGAAAAAGGCGGAAGGAAACTGAAACCTAAATAATCTGGTTCGGACGTTTAGTTTTCATAATTGGGCTTGTTTGACTATTATTCTTGTAAGATACAGCGATCGTGCTAAGCATAGCATGGAATATTAAATACCCTTTATTGATAAGCATTATGCTGTCTCATTCTATTCTATTAGTTTCTTCATCACATAACAATGAAGAAGAAGGAGAACGAAACAGCACCAGGAGTAATATAAGTGGACAAATGTAGCGACGGATCTGGAGAGTTTGACGTTTAGGGTTTGTGTCTACTTTCTTAAAATACAACTTAGCAAACTGTGATACAAACATCTAGACTCTCTTTGTTTTGCAAAATGGAGCACAAGAATAAGAAGAGCTAACAGTACATCACTTTATGCTCAGTCGCTTTGAATGCAGTCCCCAAATGCCCAGTATTCACGGCAGAAATGGGCGGCGAGCGGTTACTCTTCTGTTGGGTACTATGAAGAGGAAAGAGCAAAGGACATGTTGTAAGAGAGCTGGAGAGGTATGTGGAACGAAAGGTAAAGCGTAGGAACCCACACATACAACAAGAATGAACTGGTAAGAACTATTTTCCTAGGATGCCAAGGTGAATAGTGGGTAGCTCATTGGTATGCATTGGAGAGAAGTAAGGCGCATTACCATGTTTAGGGCTCGGTAAGACCTTGGATTACTCTGGCAATCAGCTGCCCTCTTGTCAGTGACGTCTGGCGCTCGTCCTGTCTGCCTTTTGATGGGCTACTTAGCAATGGTCAGTGGTCAGGACGTGCCTTCCAAATTCTGACGGCCACCAGGGTTGGTTGGTTTTTTTTCGATGAGGGCAAGATGAAAACAATATGCGACATTTTTGCGTATGCATAAAAGGTTGACCTAAAAAGGAAGGTGATTGTTTCCATAAATTCAATTGTTCGAAAACAACATGCGACATTGTTGCGTATGCATAAAAGGTTGACCTAAAAAGCAAAGTGATTGTTTCCATAAATTCAATTGTTCTTTTTTTTAATGAACTTTTTTTATCATTGAATGTGCATAAATACATTTTATTATCAAACACATTTTGTATAACATACATATTATACATAATTATTAACATCCAAAGAAATATACATAAAATTGCTGTTACATTCAATGTTTTCTTCTAAATTCAATTGTTCTTATTATTCGCTTCAACTGCTTGATTATTATGAATATGTTTCCTTCAGGAATCCAGCACCGTTTGCTCTCTTTTGTCCCTCTTTTGTGTGAAATGCAAGACAGTTTCTTTGGTCGCTGGCAGGGGTCATTGAGCTCTTCCAATCAAATTCAACACGTGTAAAACCCTGTTGACAGTGTTCGAGAAGTTAATTATATTAACCCGTTCACCGCCAATGTCACATTTATGCGCCACAACTCATTTAACATCCACGTCACTACAAGGCATGAAATTAGGATATGTTATCCAAGGACCTTATGTTGTTAATTTTGGGAGACAAGGAAAGACCTGAATTGATACAAGTCACAGGGGGATTCACAGTATTGCAGATGCCAACTTTTCTTCACCCAGGTAATTTTGACAGAAATTTCTGGCTGAAAATTGCTGTCGGTGAAAGGGTTAAGTTCGTTGTTTGTTTTAAACTTAAGAAAATTCAAGCAGGTCCATCATCGCATCTTTCGTGCATTAAACAGTTGTGCCATAAAGGGGGAAATGCAGCAGGTGCTGGTACTAATAACCAGTAACCCGGAGTTAGATGAACACATTTATGCGGGGAAAAGAAGGACATTGTATTTATATGAAAATGTTGTAGATTTCATTTTGTTGTTTTCAAATCTGAAAAAGGAGCCATGTTTGCTTAAAGTGGTTTGTTTGTCTTTTGCACACAAGAGGCGCCGGTTGGTTAGAGTCGCCGCTCGAACCCGGCTGGTCACGGTGTTGCATCCTTGGTACAGATACTTTACTCCTATTTCCTGGTCCTTCGGATGAGACCTAAAACTGAGGTCCCGTGTGCGAACGCACGCACAAGATCTTGCGCGCATGTTAAAGCCCATTCCACTATTCGGTAGGAGTAGGCCGTGTTGTGCCGGTGGAATGGATGACACGAACTCACAAAGCATGCATCCTGTGCGCCAATAACAGTCTAAACGAAGACTTTGGGCGTGGGGCAGGATAAACATCCCCAATCAGAAGAAGGAGAAAAAGAGTGAAAGGAGCACAATGAACGCATGCATTAGGGCGTAAGGCTGTGTGTACATATACGCGCAAGTTCCGCGCGGAAACCCATGCGCAATCCGCAAAACAAAATCAGGAAGTAAGAAATATGAACGAGTGCGCCCATTACACGCGGACACCCATCCGTAATCCCATCCGCTTATTGTATTATATAAGTGTATGGAGTTTCCGTACGGAACTTGCGGACTGTGGGTCTAATGTGCACAAGGCCTAATGATAGTACGACTACTGACAGACAAGCCAATACAGGTGAATTTCTGACACCTGTCCATTCATCCACAGAGAAGGCGTGGTCAGGATTCGCATAAAACAGCTTCAGAGGACACCGTGGCAAGTACAGCGATGATGCGGCAGGGATAGACCAAAGACAAATGGAATGTAGCGCCACGGTATCTCGCAACCGTCAGTTTGAGCGAGCATACCAAAAGCGCGAACACTTTCTGTATGCAAAATGTGCGAATGTCTGATAGTCAAAAAGCGCGAACCCCTTCTGTGAATGACTGATACGTTACGAAATCGTTTTGGTTTTTTCTTTCGAAGATTATCGCAAATTACGATACACCATGGCGAGGTCGCCTTTATGACCCTCTACAATCCATCATGTCAACATATTTCGTTCAATCTCTTTATTCCATTGTTTTAGTTTTTATCTCTTTGTTCACTTTACTCGAAGGAAATTCTGATTTCGAGCCAACTGTGGTTATATTTCTGAAGTTAGAACGAAATGTGATATTGTGCGATTCTTTTATCTGTCTGTTTGTCTCTCAGTTTGAATGTCTGTCTCTATGTGAATTTGTCTGTCACTGACATATCGACATCATCTTAAGATTTACACAGATGGCTCAGTTTTAGAGTCTTATACAGGAGCTGGATTTGTTATCCCTGATTTAAAAGTTAGAAAATCATTTTGCTTAGGAAACGACTTGTCTGTATATACTGCAGAACTATATGCGATCCTTATGGCCTTATATCTGATGGTAATATGGCAATTTACGACTGTTTGATTTGTGTTGACTCTAAATCTGTCCTTTATAGCTTATGTACATCCTTGTAAAAAGTGTACTAGTTATGCTTATGCGGTTGTGCGTGTTTATGCAACACGTAAGCGTCTGTACTTGTGTGTTTGTATGTGGGTGTGGTTATTTCCTTGTCTGTCCCGGGTCTATAGACACGTGTGTCCCCAGGGTATGTGAAATTCTCATCTAAGCAGAGTCACAAGTTCGGTTCGAGTGGACAATAGGCTCCAGTCTGTCTGTCCACAGAGGGGAGAGGGACGCCCAAATCTGTGTTAAAGCTTTAATCACCTTGGCCTTTGTGATTGTGAAGTGCCCACACCCTACCCTCGCCTTCGAGGTAGGTTAAATGGGAACCTCAGTGATTTAGCACATACTTGTTTGAGAAGATTTGCTAGGAGCTATGTTTCAGTTCATTCCTCCAGCTGCCCAGGGCTGTCTTACAGATGGGGCGTTTGTCGTTGTCCATAAGAAATGCTATAACCTACTAAAGAGGTGAAATGTTCAAACCAATGAAATTAAACTGTTTGTTAAAGTGACCAATCAGAAACAAACCCCTGGTCAGATATCCAATGAGATTAGGTATTAGGATCCGAGGGCTAAATGTGGGTAGAAGCTTGCTATATATTTCGTGAAAGCGTTCTAGGCTTTCTCTTGTATGGCCAGCAGCAGAAGTCTTAACTTGCTCTGAAGACTCTGAAGTCTGTAGCTGGTGGTCAGTCCTTTGCCTGGGATGTGTGTGTCGCATTGTTGCTAGAGTCCTTTTATTATATTCCTTTTCCTTTTCCTTTTATTTAGTCTCCTTTTCCTTTCATTTTATTATATCCTTTTCTTTTCCTTTCCTTTTATTTAGTCTCCTTTCCTTTTATTTAGTTTCCTTTTCTTTTACTTACCTTTTACTTTTACTTTTATTTCTTTTTTGTAGTTTAGTAGATTGATTAAAGAGTGGAAATTCCAAATTGTCTTCTTGGTTTATTGTGTATCCGTCATTGTGAAAGTCTACCGAACTCCTTCACCCTCTTCAATTATTTCTTCTTAAAATCTCTTTTCTCTTTCTACCTTTTTTAAAGAAATCCTAACCTATCTACCCCGAACCCGACACCTTTCTGTAACTGTGCTGCCCCACTAGTGTAGGTCTGAAAGTGTGGTTTACACTTACAAAACTGGAATGTAAACATTAGGAGAGATATGATTTTTTTAATCAAATTCGTGATACATTCTATCATGGCTAAAGGAATTTTGTAGAGTTTTGCTGGATTCCATCACATTGTGGCATTTATTGGAATGAAATAGCTGATAAATTAGCACAAGAAGGTGCCCTTAAAAACCATCCAGATAGTGCACTGAAACTGGAAAAACATGAAATAAATTCAATATTAGAAAACTGTTTGAATAATAAAAAACTTCTTACGAAAACAAAAGTGTTATTATGTCAAAGATCTTTGTCTAGTTTAATCTACACATTTCGCCTAAATTCATGGAAGACCAAATTTTCCAAAGATGTAGAATGCGCTTGTGGTCACCCATTGTCCGTTCATCATATTATTTTTGAATGTCCAGTTTTAACTCCCCTATACAAAAGTTTTAAAATAAATATAGCAAACTTAGGGCCTTTAAAAGCAATCATTTACAGCCCTGAAATTATTGACATTGCAAAGGTCATGTCCAGCTCTGAGATTGTTCATTTGTTATAATTGATTCAATAGTTTACGGTTTATTAATGTATTGTTGTTGATAACCATACTCGCAAACATACGCGCGCGCACACACACACGCGCGCGCATACACACACACACACACACACACACACACACACACACACACACACACACACACACACACACACACACACACACACACACTTTTCCCCTCATTTTAATTCAATATTTGTTTTTGTCTTTTTTGTTCATTTTTTGTTTGTTTAATTAATTGATTTATTTAAGTCTAATATCACCATTGTTGTGAACAGACTTTAAATTAAATCAATCAATCAATCAAATTAATCTGTCTCTGACATTGTTCATTTCTCTGTATCACAGCGTCTGTTTATCTGTCTTTGCCTCTGTCCCCCTGACTGATTATCTCTCCTTTGCTGTGTCTCCCCCCCCCCTCTCTCTCTCTCTCTCTCTCCCCCCCCCCCCCCCCTCTCTCTCTCTCTCTCTCTCTATCTCTCTTTCTCTCATCAACATCAGAGCTTTAAACACGAATGTCATGCATAATGAAATAAAAAAGAACATAGCATTTGAAATGGAATGAATGGAACAACCATTCACTCGTGCCAATCACTGCACAGAGAATAGCACGTGATCAAAGCTCGAATGAAGGGAATGTCAACTCACTGTATACTGTGGGCACGAATCAATTAACGGGGTCAATTGTCCTTCTGGAGTCTTAAAGATCCACCAGATCACGTGTCAAAATCACGGGTTTCACGGGTTTTCTCTCTTATAACTGGAACGAAATCTTGCTTTGACCAAGTCTGAATCCCATATAAATGTCCCCAAATTCAAACCGAAACATCAGTTTAAAGAGCAGCCTCCATTTCAAGTTGGGGACATTTGTATGTGGGTCACAGCTACCCCCAAATCCCAAGGAACGTAATCGTGGTGCGTCACTGGGTCTTTAAGGGCCGACACATTGCTTGATTCGAGTCATATGCCTCAGTCAGATCAGACTGGTCACATGACTAATCCGATTTGACTGTGCAGCATGGTATACATAGTCGGCGCATATTTCTTAAAGGTCATTTAAATTAAACAACAATTACATTTTAATTACATTAATATGGTCTACCGACACAGACCAAGCAGAAGTTCATTATTTGGGATTATCACTTTGTTAGAAGATTGTATACTTGTATTTTCCTTAGTGCTTTTTTATCAGTAGTGAGTTTCTTTCACATCTGTGTCGGAGCTATTATGACAATTAAACCATGCATTTTAAGTCACAACTTTAGGATACATCTAATATTCATCCGATATCGAGTTCCTAAAACATCCTGTGTATGTGTTGGTTTAAACAAAGTTTATTAACATAATACATTGCAGTGCACACAAATTATTTTTGTGTATGTGTTGAGGAAAAATGCATCCTCTTAACATTTTAAAGCACGCTTTCTCAGAAATGGTAAACGATCTTTAGAAAATCAGTTAGAACAATGCAACAGTAACAATAAATCGACTGTACAGGTCTTTAACACAATAAGCACAAATTGCATTGAATCAGCTTGTCTTTGTATTTTGTCTTTGAGACCAATGAGAGCTGTGCTTCGTATAATCATTCTTATGATAACAGCACAAATAGCGATTTGCTTCTTCCCTTAATTTTCTCCCACTTAGGAGATAGAAATAGAAATTGTAGACCATAGCGCTCAACCAGCAGACAACAACAAAAGTCCTGATGAGGTCTGTCACTGCATCGGCATAGTCATCGGAAAGCTTGAGGACATTCCTCGTTAGGGCTACATCGAACACACAAATCGGTAGAGAAAATAGTAAGTACGCTATTGAGGTGACTATCAGGGTGACAGACATGGAATAAACTCTACCACCACCGGAAGCTGTTGCCTTATTATCAGCGCAAGCTTTAAGCGTTCGTGAAAGCCGTACCGCTTTGATGACGTGCCATATGAGGATAGTGTTCCCGAAAGCGATGACAGCAAAAGGAAAGGCAGCCACACAGACGAGGTCTTGCCACTCGAATACGTCAATGTACCATGCAGGCAGCT
>CM065683.1:70509918-70516407 GCA_017654935.2 Phymorhynchus buccinoides
ACGCACCTTGTTTTATGAGTGATGAGTCATCACATTTTTAGAGAGCGATGAGTCATCGCAAATCAGCACTGGAGTCCATGCCTGTGTAGGTGGTGCGCATGAGTGATGAGTCATCACATTATTAGTGAGCGATGAGTCATCGCAAATCGGCACTGGAGTCAAGCGCACCTTGTTCTTGAGTGATGATTCATCACATTTTTAGTGAGCGATGAGTCATCGTAACTCGGCACTGGAGTCCATGCCTGTGTTGGTGAACATGAGTGATGAGTCATCACATTATTAGTGAGCGATGAGTCATCGCCAGTCGGCAATGGAGTCCATGCCTGTGTATGTGTTCCTTGTTTAATAGTGATGAGTCATCACATTTTTAGAGAGCGATGAGTCATCGCAAATCAGCACTGGAGTCCATGCCTGTGTATGTGTTCCTTGTTTAATAGTGATGAGTCATCACTGTATATTTTAGTGCACATTTTTGTGAGCGATGAGTCATCGCAAATTGTCAATGAAGTCCATGCCTGTGTATGTGTGACTTGTTTAATAGTGATGAGTCATCACTGTATATTTTAGTGCACATTTTAATGAGAGACGAATCATCGCCAATTGGCAATGGAGTCTATGCCTGTGTATGTGTTCCTGGTTTAATAGTGATGAGTCATCACTGTATATTTTAATGCACATTTTTGTGAGCGATGAGTCATCGCAAATCAGCACTGGAGACCATGTCTTCTAAGTGCACCTTGTTTCATGAGTGATGAGTCATCACATTTTTAGAGAGCGATGAGTCATCGCAAATCGGCACTGGAGTCCATGCCTGTGTAGGTGCGCATGAGTGATGAGTCATCACATTATTAGTGAGCGATGAGTCATCGCAAATCGGCACTGGAGTCAAGCGCACCTTGTTCTTGAGTGATGAATCATCACATTTTTAGTGAGCGATGAGTCATCGCAACTCGGCAATGGAGTCCATGCCTGTGTATGTGTGACTTGTTTAATAGTGATGAGTCATCACTGTATATTTTAGTGCACATTTTTGTGAGCGATGAATCATCGCAAATCGGCAATGAAGTCCATGTCTGTGTATGTGTGACTTGTTTAATAGTGATGAGTCATCACTGTATCAGTGTATGTTTTAGTGCACATTTTAATGAGCGATGAGTCATCGCAAATTGGCAATGGAGTCCATGCCTGTGTATGTGTTCCTTGTTTAATAGTGATGAGTCATCACTGTATATTTTAGTGCACATTTTAATGAGCGATGAGTCATCGCAAAATGGCAATGGAGTCCATGCCTGTGTTACAGTGTATGTGTGCCTTGTTTAATAGTGATGAGTCATCACTGTATATTTTAGTGCACATTTTTGTGAGCGATGAGTCATCGCAAATCGGCACTGGAGTCCATGCCTGTGTATGTGTGCCTTGTTCCATGAATGATGAGCCATTACTGTATTGTTAGTACACACTTTTATCAAGTGATGAGTCATCGCCAATCCAATGCTGTGTGTGTGTGCCCCAGTGATGAGTCATCATAATTGCGCACTCAGTCCTTCCACCTTAAGGTTTCAGTGCACATATTTATCTCGAGTCAGCACCGGTGATCTGCCCAGTGCTGTATAATCATATACAGTAATGCTAATACAAGCAATAGTGAGTGAGTCACTCACAATTTATCATGAATCATATACAGTAATAGTAAGTCGCTCTTGACCTTCTCGGTACTATGTATCACATACAGTACTATTGAGTGTACCACTTATAATGCATCATGAAGTTGATGCAAGAGAACATCTATTAGGTTGCAACTGTTTCACTATGCAGATATGTAATCATTTACAGTAATGTTGGGTAAGTCTCTCCAACTTTCTCATGAAGATCAATGTAAGAGAACAGTTTCAACAGTATATTTTGGTGCACATGTTTAGTGAGCGATGAGTCATCGCAAATAGGCACGGGAGTGTAAGCTTGTGTATGTGTACGCCTTGTTTCAGGAATGATCAGTCATTACCGTATATTTTAGTGCACATATTTTGTGAGTGATGAGTCATCGCAAATCTATGCCTATATATGTGCGCCTCAGTGATGAGTCATCACAATTGCATGCTTAGTCCCTGTATCTAGTATACTACCGGTATGTTGTATACTGTTATGCATTCAACGTGCCTATTGTTTTTCAGCGTGCCGCCTGTTCGCCGTCCCAAACCAAAGGTCGAGGAACACAAATAAATGTGTTCATCTGGTTCTGGTTCTGTTGAATTGTCACAGGAGCCTATAAAGACTTTACTCAACAGAAATTGGGATGTGCACTGTGATCTGATTATTCAATGTTAACAATTACTGATCACCTGTCGTTTTGCAATATGCAGGTGAACCCCTTCCGGCTAACGTGGACCTAATGCCCCCCTGAAAGTCCTAGTTAAACCTCGATGATGCAGGCCCCAAAGAAGGTGTACCACGTGGCATAGAGGATGCTGGTGGAAACAGTGTTAAGTCAGTGGCTTACAGAGTGTCTGAAGTGTTTCAGACTTCCATATAAAATTATGCCCGGTCAACAAACAAGCTTCACAGCCCATTGAAGGCACATCTTCCAAGGCTGCCAGGATTTGCCGCAATCAGGGGCAGGGTCATCAACAGTTCTTCCAACCAGGACAGGGCTGGGCAGTCATCAGTTCCAGTGGTGACAGAGTGGGTTCCAGTCACTACATTCCGCTGCCTTCGCCCAAATGGAAACAAGGCACCAACATGAGCCCTAATATCCCCACCCTGTCTGGACCCTTGAAGACGGAGAGTTTCTCCTGCAAAACTAGCTTTACCCACGCAGCGTATAAGAGAGCATGGAGTGTTTTTAGTGATTTCTGCAGCACAATATGAGTGTTCATCTGCAATGCCAGTTCCAGTCAACATGTTTTTGTTTGTTTCCTTTCTGTACTTAGCTCAGTACGCTCCAGCAACTATATTGCATCTATTTGTAAATGGGCATAAACTGCCGGGTATGAAAAACAATGCAGAAAAATTTGTCGTTCGTAAAGCACTCCAAGCTGTTCCGTGTTCGCAATGTGAGACCATCATTCAATAAGAGACTTCCCATTACCGATTACATTTTGTGCTGCAAACCTACACATATGTTGAAAGTATATCTACTTTATTTACAGCCATGTTTCTGTTAGCATTTGATGGCTTTATTCCAGTATGCGAAATAACGGACTCGCCTCCTACATTACATTTGTCGACTATTCACTTATCCTCTCTAATGATTGTGATCTATTTTCGTACAACCAAACATTCAGATGGGTATATGCAATCACCTAAATTGTTTTTAACTATTTTCTAAACCAGAAGATATCCGATGTTTGTTGTTGTCCTGTCAACACAATGCATCGGTATCTACAAGAACGTGGTATGAAATTAGGGCCTCTCTTTTGTTGGATGGTTTCCTGCATACTATCTAACAATTGTCCTACTTATTATGTATGGGGCTGCTGACAGCAGAATATTTATACTGCACAATAATATCTGGCGGGTCACGCCATGTTGAGTAACATATTCTGCTGCCAGCGGTGGCGGACAGCCCTCATACATGTTCAATAGAATCCTCTTAGACTGGGTGCACTGTGTTGATCATTGCAATGAGAACTGTATTCCCTAAAAGTGTGTTTTACACTTTTTATATTCTGTTGCTCTGTAAAGTGGTTTGATATTGACTTCAGAAATGGTTCATATCATTGTTGAGTTTGTATGTACTTTGTATAAAGTACTGTTAGGGAAACATGTTTGTTATTGTTGTATGCAAATTATTGGTACATGAAAATGTTTGCAAATGTGATGTAAGTGGAGCTGCATTTTATCGTTAATATTGCTTAACTAGTTTTATGCAAGGTAATATTGCTACTTAGGTTTGGTAATAGGATATTGGCACTTTTAAATAAAGTAGCCCATTTTCACTCAATTAATGGTGTGGTCTTGATTTGTTGCAAAAAAGGTTTTGTGTGGATGCAAGAAACACAAATAAAGTTTTTTGCAAGGAATCGAGATGTGAAGGTTTATAATATTTTGTAGAAGCGGAGTGCAACCTATGCCGGGCATACACTCTTGATAATTTAATATCTAACCCGAAAGTGTCGATAAAACGTTTGCGCTACGTAGCCTCTGCCTTTTCACATTCGACTGCAGACCAAGCAGGTTGTATCGTAAAGCGCACATTAATAGCTGAATTAATCCAAGTCTTTTTGCTGAACTGATTTATCCCTCCTGCCACCCCATCACCTCCATCTAGTAGTTCAATTTGTATGTATCCATGAATGTGGCAGTCAACCGCTAGGTCCGGACAGCCCTCATGCATGTTCAAAGGAATCCTCTTAGACTGGGTGCACTGTGTTGATCATTTCAATGAGAACTATATTCCCTAAACGTGTGTTTTACAGTGTATGTTAAGAAGATTTTATATTCTGTTGCTCTGTAAAGTGGTTTGATATTGACTTCAGAAATGGTTCATATCATTGTTGAGTTTGTATGTACTTTGTATAAAGTACTGTTAGGGAAACATGTTTGTTATTGTTGTATGCAAATTATTGGTACATGAAAATGTTTGCAAATGTGATGTAAGTGGAGCTGCATTTTATCGTTAATGTTGCTTAACTAGATTTATGCAAGGTAATATTGCTACTTAGGTTTGGTAATAGGATATTGGCACTTTTAAATAAAGTAGCCCATTTTCACTCAATTAATGGTGTGGTCTTGATTTGTTGCAAAAAAGGTTTTGTGTGGATGCAAGAAACACAAAGATATATTTGTCAAAATGCTTAAAGCACCTATAACAATTTGTTTTGTGGCCTACTTGGGGGATTTTAGTTCCTTTCTTTATCCAGGTTACACACACAGGATAGTGGTCACTACAATTTAAAACTGGTACGCATACTTCTGCTATGTTGCTCATGGATGAAACATAAATATGATCAATGATGACCACTGCTTGATGTGTCCGTTTCGCGTGTTGGTCGATCAATCAGTTGATGTAAACTGTAAGATTCGTAAAGTTTTACCCACTGTGTTTGGGGCTTATATAGGTCAGTGTTGAAATCTCCGAGTAAAATTATTTCATTGTCTTCTATTACTGCTGCATCCATCATTAAGGTGAAACTATCGAACCAGTGCATAAGACAGGGGCAGATAATTATCAGTATGCGAGGTTTGGTGGAGGAAAGGGCTTGAGAGAGGTCCAGGAATGAAGGAACTGGCTGGCTATATAATTATATCGTGACTATTTGCAGGAACGGGCTTGAGAGAGGTCCAGGAATGAAGGAACTGGCTGGCTATATAATTATATCGTGACTATTTGGAGGAAAGGGCTTGAGAGAGGTCCAGGAATGAAGGAACTGGCTGGCTATATAATTATATCGTGACTATTTGGAGGACAGGGCTTCAGAGAGGTCCAGAAATGAAGGAACTGGCTGGCTATATAATTATATCGTGACTATTTGCAGGAACGGGCTTGAGAGAGATCCAGAAATGAAGGAACTGGCTGGCTATATAATTATATCGTGACTATTTGGAGGACAGGGCTTGAGAGAGGTCCAGGAATGAAGGAAGTGGCTGGCTATATAATTATATCGTGACTATTTGGAGGGGGAAAGACGGTGCTCCAAATGGTTAAAGAGAGAGAGAGAGAGAGAGAGAGAGAGAGAGAGAGAGAGAGAGAGAGAGAGAGAGAGAGAGAGAGAGAGAGAGAGAGAGAGAGAGAGAGAGAGAGAGAGCGAGAGGGAGAGAGAGATATTTATAAGAATCTAGGCATAAGCTGATGACATTGGTAACATTTGTAGTGAAACTCATTCATTAGCATTACTAATGAACAAGATTGTCCATTAGGTATCTCTCTCTCTTCTCTCTCTCTACTTCTCTTCTTATTCATCTTATCTCTCTTGCTCTTCTCGTCTTTGCTCTTTCATCTTCTGTTCTCTCTATTCTCTGTCTCCTCCCCCCCCTGATTATCTCTCTCTTTCTCTCTTATCTTACTGCTCCTTCATTTCTCTCTCATGCCTCTCTTTAACTTTCTCTCTTCTCTAATCTCTTTCTTTTCTTTTCCTTATATTCTGTACCTTTCCTCAACCGTTTTCTTATCTCTCCTCTCTTCCTTGACCTCTCTCTCATCGTTTTCTAGTCACTAATCTTCTGCTAAATCTTTCTCGTCTTCTCTTGTCGCTCGCTTGCTTTCTTTCTCCCTTTCCTTTTGCTCTCTCTTCTTTTTTTCCCTCTCTCTCTTTTGAATTATCTCTTCTTTTTCTTTCTTCATCTCTCTCTGTCCTCGTTCTCCTCTTCTCTTTACATTCTGTTTCTTCTTCTCATTCTTCTTTCGTCTTCTGTTTCTCCTAGTTTTTCTCCTGTCTCATCCTCCTTCGTTTTGAGTATCTTTGTCATTCTCTCTTTTTTTTCGCTCTATATTCTCTTCTATCCCCTCACATGCTCTTTTTTATCGTTTCATCGTCTCCCTCTGCTTCTCTT
>CM065683.1:70516907-70519407 GCA_017654935.2 Phymorhynchus buccinoides
CCGTCTTAAGGTCCAGGACAGGGTGGATTACTTAGGGCTCATGTTGGTGCCTTGTTTCCATTTGGGCGAAGGCAGCGGAATGTAGTGAATGGAACCCACTCTGTCACCACTGGAACTGATGACTGCCCAGCCCTGTCCTGGTTGGAAGAACTGTTGATGACCCTGCCCCTGATTGCGGCAAATCCTGGCAGCCTTGGAAGATGCGCCTTCAATGGGCTGTGAAGCTTGTTTGTTGACCGGGCATAATTTTATATGGAAGTCTGAAACACTTCAGACACTCTGTAAGCCACTGACTTAACACTGTTTCCACCAGCATCCTCTATGCCACGTGGTACACCTTCTTTGGGGCCTGCATCATCGAGGTTTAACTAGGACTTTCAGGGGGGCATTAGGTCCACGTTAGCCGGAAGGGGTTCACCTGCATATTGCAAAACGACAGGTGATCAGTAATTGTTAACATTGAATAATCAGATCACAGTGCACATCCCAATTTCTGTTGAGTAAAGTCTTTATAGGCTCCTGTGACAATTCAACAGAACCAGAACCAGATGAACACATTCATTTGTGTTCCTCGACCTTTGGTTTGGGACGCGAACAGGCGGCACGCTGAAAAACAATAGGCACGTTGAATGCAGAACAGTATACAACATACCGGTAGTATACTAGATACAGGGACTAAGCATGCAATTGTGATGACTCATCACTGAGGCGCACATATATAGGCATAGATTTGCAATGACTCATCACTCACAAAATATGTGCACTAAAATATACGGTAATGACTGATCATTCCTGAAACAAGGCGTACACATACACAAGCTTACACTCCCGTGCCTATTTGCGATGACTCATCGCTCACTAAACATGTGCACCAAAATATACTGTTGAAACTGTTCTCTTACATTGATCTTCATGAGAAAGTTGGAGAGACTTACCCAACATTACTGTAAATGATTACATATCTGCATAGTGAAACAGTTGCAACCTAATAGATGTTCTCTTGCATCAACTTCATGACGCATTATAAGTGGTACACTCAATAGTACTGTATGTGATACATAGTACCGAGAAGGTCAAGAGCGACTTACTATTACTGTATATGATTCATGATAAATTGTGAGTGACTCACTCACTATTGCTTTTATTAGCATTACTGTATATGATTATACAGCACTGGGCAGATCACCGGTGCTGACTCGAGATAAATATGTGCACTGAAACCTTAAGGTGGAAGGACTGAGTGCGCAATTATGATGACTCATCACTGGGGCACACACACACAGCATTGGATTGGCGATGACTCATCACTTGATAAAAGTGTGTACTAACAATACAGTAATGGCTCATCATTCATGGAACAAGGCACACATACACAGGCATGGACTCCAGTGCCGATTTGCGATGACTCATCGCTCACAAAAATGTGCACTAAAATATACAGTGATGACTCATCACTATTAAACAAGGCACACATACACTGTAACACAGGCATGGACTCCATTGCCATTTTGCGATGACTCATCGCTCATTAAAATGTGCACTAAAATATACAGTGATGACTCATCACTATTAAACAAGGCACACATACATGTAACACAGGCATGGACTCCATTGCCAATTTACGATGACTCATTGCTCATTAAAATGTGCACTAAAACATACACTGATACAGTGATGACTCATCACTATTAAACAAGTCACACATACACAGACATGGACTTCATTGCCGATTTGCGATGATTCATCGCTCACAAAAATGTGCACTAAAATATACAGTGATGACTCATCACTATTAAACAAAGAACACATACACAGGCATGGACTCCATTGCCGATTTGCGATGACTCATCGCTCACTAAAAATGTGATGATTCATCACTCAAGAACAAGGTGCGCTTGACTCCAGTGCCGATTTGCGATGACTCATCGCTCTCTAAAAATGTGATGACTCATCACTATTAAACAAGGAACACATACACAGGCATGGACTCCATTGCCGATTTGCGATGACTCATCGCTCTCTAAAAATGTGATGACTCATCACTCATGAAACAAGGTGCACTTAGAAGACAGGGTCTCCAGTGCTGATTGGCGATGACTCATCGCTCACAAAAATGTGCACTAAAATATACAGTGATGACTCATCACACATACACAAGCATGGACTCCATTGCCAATTTGCGAAGACTCATCGCTCATTAAAATGTGCACTAAAATATACAGTGATGACTCATCACTATTAAACAAGTCACACATACACAGGCATGGACTCCATTGACAATTTGCGATGACTCATCGCTCACAAAAATGTGCACTAAAATATACAGTGATGACTCATCACTATTAAACAAGGAACACATACACAGGCATGGACTCCAGTGCTGATTTGCGATGACTCATCGCTCTCTAAAAATGTGATGACTCATCACTATTAAACAAGGAACACATACACAGGCATGGACTCCATTGCCGACTGGCGATGACTCATCGCTCACTAATAA
>CM065683.1:70526907-70538277 GCA_017654935.2 Phymorhynchus buccinoides
TCGTGACGGTTTCCATTTATTATTGGGTAGACGAGGGCTACTCCTGGCCTTCCTGGTTTTACCATTATAGTATTTTATGCGCGTTGCCCAAGTTTCTGTGGAATGTGTTCAACACGACGTCCGCTTGGTACTTGGTGGCGATGACGTGTCAGCGAGTGACGTCAGTGGTGGTGCCTCATCGGGTGGGGGTGTTGTGTACGGTGAGAAGAGGCCGGTTCATCGTCGCCTTCATGATGATCGTCAGCTGTGCCCTTCATGTTCAGTTCCTCTTCACCTGGGGACCTTACCCCAAGTACAAAGCATGCTTTTGGAACAAGCTGCCTGCATGGTACATCGATGTATTCGAGTGGCAAGACCTCGTCTGTGTGGCTGCCTTTCCTTTTGCTGTCATCGCTTTCGGGAACACTATCCTCATATGGCACGTCATCAAAGCGGTACGGCTTTCACGAACGCTTAAAGCTTGCGCTGATAATAAGGCAACAGCTTCCGGTGGTGGTAGAGTTTATTCCATGTCTGTCACCCTGATAGTCACCTCAATAGCGTACTTACTATTTTCTCTACCGATTTGTGTGTTCGATGTAGCCCTAACGAGGAATGTCCTCAAGCTTTCCGATGACTATGCCGATGCAGTGACAGACCTCATCAGGACTTTTGTTGTTGTCTGCTGGTTGAGCGCTATGGTCTACAATTTCTATCTCTATCTCCTAAGTGGGAGAAAATTAAGGGAAGAAGCAAATCGCTATTTGTGCTGTTATCATAAGAATGATTATACGAAGCACAGCTCTCATTGGTCTCAAAGACAAAATACAAAGACAAGCTGATTCAATGCAATTTGTGCTTATTGTGTTAAAGACCTGTACAGTCGATTTATTGTTACTGTTGCATTGTTCTAACTGATTTTCTAAAGATCGTTTACCATTTCTGAGAAAGCGTGCTTTAAAATGTTAAGAGGATGCATTTTTCCTCAACACATACACAAAAATAATTTGTGTACACTGCAATGTATTAATAAACTTTGTTTAAAACAACACATACAACAGGATGTTTTAGGAACTCGATATCGGATGAATATTAGATGTATCCTAAAGTTGTGACTTAAAAAATGCATGGTTCAATTGTCATAATAGCTCCGACACAGATGTGAAAGAAACTCACTACTGATAAAAAAGCACTAAGGAAAATACAAGTATACAATCTTCTAACAAAGTGATAATCCCAAATAATGAACTTCTGCTTGGTCTGTGTCGGTAGACCATATTAATGTAATTAAAATGTAATTGTTGTTTAATTTAAATGACCTTTAAGAAATATGCGCCGACTATGTATACCATGCTGCACAGTCAAATCGGATTAGTCATGTGACCAGTCTGATCTGACTGAGGCATATGACTCGAATCAAGCAATGTGTCGGCCCTTAAAGACCCAGTGACGCACCACGATTACGTTCCTTGGGATTTGGGGGTAGCTGTGACCCACATACAAATGTCCCCAACTTGAAATTGAGGCTGCTCTTTAAAATGATGTTTCGGTTTGAATTTGGGGACATTTATATGGGAGTCAGACTTGGTCAAAGCAAGATTTCTTTCCAGCTATAAGAGAGAAAACCCGTGAAACCCGTGATTTTTGACACGTGATCTGGTGGATCTTTAAGACTCCAGAAGGACCATTGACCCCGTTAATTGATTCGTGCCCACAGTATACAGTGAGTTGACATTCCCTTCATTCGAGCTTTGATCACGTGCTATTCTCTGTGCAGTGATTGGCACGAGTGAATGGTTGTTCCATTCATTCCATTTCAAATGCTATGTTCTTTTTTATTTCATTATGCATGACATTCGTGTTTAAAGCTCTGATGTTGATGAGAGAAAGATAGAGATAGAGAGAGAGAGAGAGAGAGAGGGGGGGGGGAGAGAGAGAGAGAGGGGGGGGGGGAGACACAGCAAAGGAGAGATAATCAGTCAGAGAGGGGGACAGAGGCAAAGACAGATAAACAGACGCTGTGATACAGAGAAATGAACAATGTCAGAGACAGATTAATTTGATTGATTGATTGATTTAATTTAAAGTCTGTTCACAACAATGGTGATATTAGACTTAAATAAATCAATTAATTAAACAAACAAAAAATGAACAAAAAAGACAAAAACAAATATTGAATTAAAATGAGGGGAAAAGTGTGTGTGTGTGTGTGTGTGTGTGTGTGTGTGTGTGTGTGTGTGTGTGTGTGTGTGTGTGTGTGTGTGTGTGTGTGTACGTGTGTATGCGCGCGCGTGTGTGTGCGCGCGCGTATGTTTGCGAGTATGGTTATCAACAACAATACATTAATAAACCGTAAACTATTGAATCAATTATAACAAATGAACAATCTCAGAGCTGGACATGACCTTTGCAATGTCAATAATTTCAGGGCTGTAAATGATTGCTTTTAAAGGCCCTAAGTTTGCTATATTTATTTTAAAACTTTTGTATAGGGGAGTTAAAACTGGACATTCAAAAATAATATGATGAACGGACAATGGGTGACCACAAGCGCATTCTACATCTTTGGAAAATTTGGTCTTCCATGAATTTAGGCGAAATGTGTAGATTAAACTAGACAAAGATCTTTGACATAATAACACTTTTGTTTTCGTAGGAAGTTTTTCATTATTCAAACAGTTTTCTAATATTGAATTTATTTCATGTTTTTCCAGTTTCAGTGCACTATCTGGATGGTTTTTAAGGGCACCTTCTTGTGCTAATTTATCAGCTATTTCATTCCAATAAATGCCACAATGTGATGGAATCCAGCAAAACTCTACAAACAGTCCTTTAGCCATGATAGAATGTATCACGAATTTGATTAAAAAAATCATATCTCTCCTAATGTTTACATTCCAGTTTTGTAAGTGTAAACCACACTTTCAGACCTACACTAGTGGGGCAGCACAGTTACAGAAAGGGTGTCGGGTTCGGGGTAGATAGGTTAGGATTTCTTTTAAAAAAGGTAGAAAGAGAAAAGAGATTTTAAGAAGAAATAATTGAAGAGGGTGAAGGAGTTCGGTAGACTTTCACAATGACGGATACACAATAAACCAAGAAGACAATTTGGAATTTCCACTCTTTAATCAATCTACTAAACTACAAAAAAGAAATAAAAGTAAAAGTAAAAGGTAAAGGAAAAAATAAAAGGAAAGGAGACTAAATAAAAGGAAAGGAAAAGAAAAGGATATAATAAAATGAAAGGAAAAGGAGACTAAATAAAAGGAAAAGAAAAGGAATATAATAAAAGGACTCTAGCAACAATGCGACACACACATCCCAGGCAAAGGACTGACCACCAGCTACAGACTTCAGAGTCTTCAGAGCAAGTTAAGACTTCTGCTGCTGGCCATACAAGAGAAAGCCTAGAACGCTTTCACGAAATATATAGCAAGCTTCTACCCACATTTAGCCCTCGGATCCTAATACCTAATCTCATTGGATATCTGACCAGGGGTTTGTTTCTGATTGGTCACTTTAACAAACAGTTTAATTTCATTGGTTTGAACATTTCACCTCTTTAGTAGGTTATAGCATTCCTTATGGACAACGACAAACGCCCCATCTGTAAGACAGCCCTGGGCAGCTGGGGGAATGAACTGAAACAAAGTTCCTAGCAAACCCTCCCAAACAAGTATGTGCTAAATCACTGAGGTTCCCATTTAACCTACCTCGAAGGCTAGGGTAGGGTGTGGGCACTTCACAATCACAAAGGCCAAGGTGATTAAAGCTTTAACACAAGATTTGGGCGTCCCTCTCCCCTCTGTGGACAGTCAGACTGGAGCCTATTGTCCACTCGAACCGAACTTGTGACTCTGCTTAGATGAGAATTTCACATACCCTGGGGACACACGTGTCTATAGACCCGGGACAGACAAGGAAATAACCACACCCACATACAAACACACAAGTACAGACGCTTACGTGTTGCATAAACACGCACAACCGCATAAGCATAACTAGTACACTTTTTACAAGGATGTACATAAGCTATAAAGGACAGATTTAGAGTCAACACAAATCAAACAGTCGTAAATTGCCATATTACCATCAGATATAAGGCCATAAGGATCGCATATAGTTCTGCAGTATATACAGACAAGTCTTTTCCTAAACAAAATGATTTTCTAACTTTTAAATCAGGGATAACAAATCCAGCTCCTGTATAAGACTCTAAAACTGAGCCATCTGTGTAAATCTTAAGATGATGTCGATATGTCAGAGACAGACAAATTCACATATAGACAGACATTCAAACAGAGAGACAAACAGACAGATAAAAGAATCGCACAATATCACATTTTGTTCTAACTTCAGAAATATAACCACAGTTGGCTCGAAATCAGAATTTCCTTAGAGTAAAGTGAACAAAGAGATAAAAACTAAAACAATGGAATAAAGAGATTGAACGAAATATGTTGACATGATGGATTGTAGAGGGTCATAAAGACGACCTCGCCATGGTTTATCGTAATTTGCGATAATCTTCGAAAGAAAAAACCAAAACGATTTCGTAACGTATCAGTCATTCACAGAAGGGGTTCGCGCTTTTTGACTATCAGACATTCGCACATTTTGCATACAGAAAGTGTTCGCGCTTTTGGTATGCTCGCTCAAACTGACGGTTGCGAGATACCGTGGCGCTACATTCCATTTGTCTTTGGTCTATACCTGCCGCATCATCGCTGTACTTGCCACGGTGTCCTCTGAAGCTGTTTTATGCGAATCCTGACCACGCCTTCTCTGTGGATGAATGGACAGGTGTCAGAAATTCACCTGTATTGGCTTGTCTGTCAGTAGTCGTACTATCATTAGGCCTTGTGCACATTAGACCCACAGTCCGCAAGTTCCGTACGGAAACTCCATACACTTATATAATACAATAAGCGGATGGGATTACGGATGGGTGTCCGCGTGTAATGGGCGCACTCGTTCATATTTCTTACTTCCTGATTTTGTTTTGCGGATTGCGCATGGGTTTCCGCGCGGAACTTGCGCGTATATGTACACAGCCTTACACCCTAATGCATGCGTTCATTGTGCTCCTTTCACTCTTTTTCTCCTTCTTCTGATTGGGGATGTTTATCCTGCCCCACGCCCAAAGTCTTCGTTTAGACTGTTATTGGCGCACAGGATGCATGCTTTGTGAGTTCGTGTCATCCATTTCACTGGCACAACATGGCCTACTCCTACTGAATAGTGGAATGGGCTTTAACATGCGCGCAAGATCTTGTGCGTGCGTTCGCACACGGGTCCTCAGTTTTAGGTCTTATCCGAAGGACCAGGAAATAGGAGTAAAGTATCTGTACCAAGGATGCAACACCGTGACCAGCCGGGTTCGAGCGGCGACTCTAACCAACCGGCGCCTCTTGTGTGCAAAAGACAAACAAACCACTTTAAGCAAACATGGCTCCTTTTTCAGATTTGAAAACAACAAAATGAAATCTACAACATTTTCATATAAATACAATGTCCTTCTTTTCCCCGCATAAATGTGTTCATCTAACTCCGGGTTACTGGTTATTAGTACCAGCACCTGCTGCATTTCCCCCTTTATGGCACAACTGTTTAATGCACGAAAGATGCGATGATGGACCTGCTTGAATTTTCTTAAGTTTAAAACAAACAACGAACTTAACCCTTTCACCGACAGCAATTTTCAGCCAGAAATTTCTGTCAAAATTACCTGGGTGAAGAAAAGTTGGCATCTGCAATAATGTGAATCCCCCTGTGACTTGTATCAATTTAGGTCTGTCCTTGTCTCCCAAAATTAACAACATAAGGTCCTTGGATAACATATCCTAATTTCATGCCTTTCAGTGTGGTGCATCAATGTGACTTGGCGGTGATATGACATGGTATCAATTCAGGTCTGTCCTTGTCTCCCAAAATTAACAACATAAGGTCCTTGGATAACATATCCTAATTTCATGCCTTTCAGTGTGGTGCATCAATGTGACTGGCGGTGATATGACATGGTAATCAATTCAGGTCTGTCCTTGTCTCCCAACATTAACAACATAAGTCCTTGGATAACAGATCCTAATTTCATGCCTTGTAGTGACGTGGATGTTAAATGAGTGTGGCGCATAAATGTGACATTGGCGGTGAACGGGTTAATATAATTAACTTCTCGAACACTGTCAACAGGGTTTTACACGTGTTGAATTTGATTGGGAGAGCTCAATGACCCCTGCCAGCGATCAACGAAACTGTCTTGAATTTCACACAAAGGAGGGACAAAAGAGAGCAAACGAGATAGAACGGTGGTGGATTCCTGAAGGAAACATATTCATAATAATCAAGCAGTTGAAGTAAATAATAAGAACAATTGAATTTAGAAGAAAACATTGAATGTAACAGCAATTTTATGTTATATTTCTTTGGATGTTAATAATTATGTATAATATGTATGTTATACAAAATGTGTTTGATGATGAAATGTATTTATGCACATTCAATGATAAAAAAAGTTCATTAAAAAAAAGAACAATTGAATTTATGGAAACAATCACTTTGCTTTTTAGGTCAACCTTTTATGCATACGCAACAATGTCGCATGTTGTTTTCGAACAATTGAATTTATGGAAACAATCACCTTCCTTTTTAGGTCAACCTTTTATGCATACGCAAAAATGTCGCATATTGTTTTCATCTTGCCCTCATCGAAAAAAACCCAACCAACCCTGGTGGCCGTCATAATTTGGAAGGCACGTCCTGACCACTGACCATTGCTAAGCAGCCCATCAAAAGGCAGACAGGACGAGCGCCAGACGTCACTGACAAGAGGGCAGCTGATTGCTAGAGTAATCCAAGGTCTTATCGAGCCCTAAACATGGTAATGCGCCTTCCTGCTCTCCAATGCATACCAATGAGCTACCCACTATTCACCTTGGCATCCTAGGAAAATAGTTCTTACCAGTTCATTCTTTTTGCGTGTGTGGGTTCCTACGCTTTACCTTTCGTTCCACATACCTCTCCAGCTCTCTTACAACATGTCCTTTGCTCTTTCCTCTTCATAGTACCCAACAGAAGAGTAACCGCTCGCCGCCCATTTCTGCCGTGAATACTGGGCATTTGGGGACTGCATTCAAAGCGACTGAGCATAAAGTGATGTACTGTTAGCTCTTCTTATTCTTGTGCTCCATTTTGCAAAACAAGGAGAGTCTAGATGTTTGTATCACAGTTTGCTAAGTTGTATTTTAAGAAAGTAGACACAAACCCTAAACGTCAAACTCTCCAGATCCGTCGCTACATTTGTCCACTTATATTACTCCTGGTGCTGTTTCGTTCTCCTTCTTCTTCATTGTTATGTGATGAAGAAACTAATAGAATAGAATGAGACAACGTAATGCTTATCAATAAAGGGTATTTAATATTCCATGCTATGCTTAGCACGATCGCTGTATCTTACAAGAATAATAGTCAAACAAGCCCAATTATGAAAACAAAACGCCCGAACCCGATTATTTAGGTTTTAGTTTCCTTCCGCCTTTTTCTACCTTCAAGGACATGACCCGGGAATGAACAAGCAGGATTTTGACCCCGGGCAAAAGCAGGATTTGAAGTAATCATACACTACTGACCATCGTCTATATTGTCTGTTCACAGTATAACACTAACACGGCTTTCGGTATACAGATATATGCTTAGAGTACGAAAGAAGCACCACACTCTACATAGAGTACGTAACAGGTCCCTTGAGCCCGGCGTTTGGTTGGGGAGGGGGGTACATGCGCAAATGATGCGCATCAGACACACCGCCCCCAACCCCACACCACCCACGGAAACACGTAGAGACACGTAAAAAGAACATCACGTTATGCTTGCGTCATTGTTTGCGAATCATCTGCTGAGGGGCAGTATCAAAACCCCCATTACTTGGTCACTCTTACGTTAGAGTGAGTACAGAGGTAACACAAGACAACTTTATTCTCGGCAATCCGCACTCGTGTACATAACAGAAAACAAAAACCTTGCTATCACCGCTCTGTTTTCAGTCTGTTATAATTCACTATGGCATCGATATTATCCGAACGTGTATTCTGTTCGTCTGTCACGATTGATAAACCGTTGTCCTGTCATCATCAGTCCTCTGTCTGCCGTACGCTTACCTCGGTTACCTGTCGAACTGGAGGACATTATGTGCATGTCGTCTTCCAGTACCTTTCCCTTTCCTAGATAATCACACAACACAAACATCGATCTCCATACATAGGTATTTAGGTAGTAGGGTACTTTATAGTCACAGAGAACGTCTCTTTTTTAAATTCGGGTTGCTCCCACCTGGCAGAACATTGATAGATTTCTTCCTAGCCATAGGCGCGCCACCCAATGTATTTTTTTTTATTCCATGCGATTTTTTGTGTGACTGATGAGGAATGAAAGGGAGGGTGGTGGGGGTTTAAGTTGGAACCAATTGATGCCTTTTTGTCGAATATCTCGGGGAACTATTGAACCACTGCTAAATGGGTTTAATGTCAAAATTCTTACTATTCGTAAGGCCTACAATAACAGAAAACAGTAAGCAGGAAAATGTCCCCTTATGTACATTAGTTGCGATTGAAATCGGTGTTTGCCAATTGACAGTTGGCGAACGCGTGTACCACTGTGCCACTCTGCACTCTGAATACATTGATCCCCTTTCTTTCGCAATTAAATGCTCAAAGAAAAGATGTCAGACATACATCAACCCCAGTACTTTCAATGACGTAAGTCTTTTTTTCCAGAACTTGGCTATGTTTGGTCGCTTAACTTTTCATAAAACAAAAAGAGGGCGAAACAGAGACCCTGCTTCGGTTCTCAATATTGTGTCTTAAAAGACCTCTCTCCACCACATGAATGAAAATCACGTGATTTCACGTGTCACGCGATATCTCTCTCGCGTCGCTGGTA
This sequence comes from Phymorhynchus buccinoides, assembly GCA_017654935.2. Taxonomy (NCBI): domain Eukaryota; kingdom Metazoa; phylum Mollusca; class Gastropoda; order Neogastropoda; family Raphitomidae; genus Phymorhynchus; species Phymorhynchus buccinoides. Next base: position 70,535,824 of record CM065683.1, read on the forward strand.
AGAAATCTTATTTTGACCAGGCGTGACTCCCATGCAAGTGTCCCCAAATTGAAAACGAAATAGAGACTTTGATAGGGCAGCCTCAATTTGAAGTTGGGGGGTTTGTATGTGGGTCACACATACCCATAAACAAAACCAAGGGACTTACATCTGCTGTGTCAGTGGGTCTTTAACCATTTAGAGTTCAACCGTCTTTCCCCCTCCAAATAGTCACGATATAATTATATAGCCAGCCAGTTCCTTCATTCCTGGACCTCTCTCAAGCCCTGTCCTCCAAATAGTCACGATATAATTATATAGCCAGCCACTTCCTTCATTCCTGGACCTCTCTCAAGCCCTGTCCTGCAAATAGTCACGATATAATTATATAGCCAGCCACTTCCTTCATTCCTGGACCTCTCTCAAGCCCTGTCCTCCAAATAGTCACGATATGATTATATAGCCAGCCAGTTCCTTCATTTCTGGACCTCTCTCAAGCCCTGTCCTCCAAATAGTCACGATATGATTATATAGCCAGCCAGTTCCTTCATTTCTGGACCTCTCTCAGGCCCTGTCCTCCAAATAGTCACGATATGATTATATAGCCAGCCAGTTCCTTCATTTCTGGACCTCTCTCAGGCCCTGTCCTCCAAATAGTCACGATATAATTATATAGCCAGCCAGTTCCTTCATTTCTGGACCTCTCTCAGGCCCTGTCCTCCAAATAGTCACGATATGATTATATAGCCAGCCAGTTCCTTCATTCCTGGACCTCTCTCAAGCCCTGTCCTCCAAATAGTCACGATATAATTATATAGCCAGCCAGTTCCTTCATTTCTGGACCTCTCTCAAGCCCTGTCCTCCAAATAGTCACGATATAATTATATAGCCAGCCAGTTCCTTCATTTCTGGACCTCTCTCAAGCCCTTTCCTCCACCAAACCTCGCATACTGATAATTATCTGCCCCTGTCTCATGCACTGGGACGCGTGCGCCACCTACATAAGATTATCGCCCTTGCCTGTCATGAAGTAGCAATATACAGCCATAGAAAATTATCTGCCCCCGACTCGTCACTAGGTGATATGGTCAACTCAGGTCCTAAAATTATCGCCCTTTCGTGTCGGCAAGAAGGAGCCTAAAGCCCCATTCAATATAATTTAGTCCATCCTCATGTTTTCGACCCTCAATTTCAAAGTCTGCTTCTGTCAGTGTTATGAAAATAATCACAGGCTGTTCCTAACCATACCCTTCTCCCAACATTGACAGAATGTTGCTTCTCAGTGAAGATTGTTTTAGCGAAACATTTGAGGGGAGAGTGTGACTAAAACTTGGTAGCCCAGAATTCTATGACGTATGTCCATCCACTTTGCCCTGGACTTCCCCAAACCTTTGTCGTTGTTCTTCTTACTTTATTGTCCACGATTAATGTGGGTCAAAAACCGAACCTTTACTTTTTTGTTCGTCGATGGAGGTTTTTCCAAGAGAAAAAAAGAGCCGTTTCCCCCACCCAAACAAAGTAATTTCCCTTGAAGTCAAAACTGATTTTTCTTTAAAGATACACTGACGCACCACTATTAAGTCCCCTGGTTTTTTCTGGGTAGCTGTGACCCATATGAAAATGCCCCCCACTTGAAATTGAGGCCGCTCTTTAAAACGATGTTTCGTTTTCAATTTGGGGGGGCATTTGTATGGGAGTCAAACCTGGTCAAAACAAGATTCTTACCAGCTATAAGAGGAAAAACAAGTGAAACCCGTGATTTTGACACGTGATCAGGTGGATCTTTCAAACACATAGCCATTCCGGATGGGTGTTATAATCTTGTCCAGTTGTGTATTACTGACGTGGTGACAATCCTGAGAAGACCGTTGTTGTTGAAAGGACTACGAACAACATGGAGTAAATGAGGAATTAACAGAGTATAGCTACAGTCTGCGGTGTTTAGTCATTTGATAGATGATTAGCACAATGTTTTGCACATGGAGTTTTGTCTGTGACAGTGTTTTGTTTTTTTTAATCACAAAGTGAAATTGAATATGTTATTTATTTAGTGCTATTTGCATGCCACTTGTGCCCGTTACTCAAATAGGCTTTTATCATTGTGACATCGGCTGTAGTAGGGGCCAACAGTTAACAGGAGAGTGTACAATAGATGATGTTTACAGTAAATTTGTAAAAATATGGTAGTGTAGTCTCTTGTGGAAGACTAGACTCTCGAACGAGGGGGCCCTTGCACCGGGCTCTGTCAGTGCTGCAGCCATAAGGGATGGGCACTGGCCTTGTGGGGACCTTCCTCAACGCCAGCTGTCTCCTCAAACTCCCTTTGGCCGAGAGGAGTGGGGGTGTACCCGCACAGTGCTTCTCAGCTCCTTCAGTCATGCCTTTTGTTAAACAATCACACCAGAAACCAATTTAATTATTTTATCCATTAGGTTACATTGTGTTATGGTGGTATACCACTTCTAAGGTTCTTTT
>CM065683.1:70541277-70553777 GCA_017654935.2 Phymorhynchus buccinoides
TTGAGACCATCCATTTTTTTTATTCATTTAAAAAAAGAATGGATGAAGTAACACTGTTAACTGAACATAACTCGACCCTTCGAATTTCGGCTTCAACCCAGTTTCTTCTGGACTTGAACGTCATGCTTTGGAGGGTGCTACCGCCCCTTCTCCTTTCTTTGGGGACTTTCGGTAATGTGATGATTGTGATAATCATGAAGAACATGCACACTTCACCCTCCGGTCAGTGTCTGTCGCTGTTCTTCACGGCACTGGCGGTGTCCGACCAGTGTCAACTCGTGACGGGTTCCATTTATTATTGGGTAGACGAGGGCTACTCCTGGCCTTCCTGGTTTTACCATTATAGTATTTTATGCGCGTTGCCCAAGTTTCTGTGGAATGTGTTCAACACGACGTCCGCTTGGTACTTGGTGGCGATGACGTGTCAGCGAGTGACGTCAGTGGTGGTGCCTCATCGGGTGGGGGTGTTGTGTACGGTGAGAAGAGGCCGGTTCATCGTCGCCTTCATGATGATCGTCAGCTGTGCCCTTCATGTTCAGTTCCTCTTCACCTGGGGACCTTACCCCAAGTACAAAGCATGCTTTTGGAACAAGCTGCCTGCATGGTACATCGATGTATTCGAGTGGCAAGATCTCGTCTGTGTGGCTGCCTTTCCTTTTGCTGTCATCGCTTTCGGGAACACTATCCTCATATGGCACGTCATCAAAGCGGTACGGCTTTCACGAACGCTTAAAGCTTGCTCTGATAATAAGGCAACAGCTTCCGGTGGTGGTAGAGTTTATTCCATGTCTGTCACCCTGATAGTCACCTCAATAGCGTACTTACTATTTTCTCTACCGATTTGTGTGTTCGATGTAGCCCTAACGAGGAATGTCCTCAAGCTTTCCGATGACTATGCCGATGCAGTGACAGACCTCATCAGGACATTTGTTGTTGTCTGCTGGTTGAGCGCTATGGTCTACAATTTCTATCTCTATCTCCTAAGTGGGAGAAAATTAAGGGAAGAAGCAAATCGCTATTTGTGCTGTTATCATAAGAATGATTATGCCAAGCACAGCTCTCATTGGTCTCAAAAACAAAATACAAAGACAAGCTGATTCAATGCAATTTGTGCTTATTGTGTTAAAGACCTCTACAGGCGATGCATTGTTACTGTTGCATTGTTCTAACATATATTCTAAAGATATTTTACCATTTCTGAGAAAGTGTGCTTTAAAATGTTAAGAGGATGCATTTTTCCTCAACACATACACAGGATGTTTTAAGAACTCGACATCGGATGAATATTAGATGTATCCTAAAGTTGTGACTTAAAAAATGCATGGTTGAATTGTCATAATAGCTCCGACACAGATGTGAAAGAAACTCACTACTGATAAAAAAGCACTAAGGAAAATACAAGTATACAATCTTCTAACAAAGTGATAATCCCAAATAATGAACATCTGCTTGGTCTGTGTCGGTAGACCATATTAATGTAATTAAAATGTAATTGTTGTTTAATTTAAATGACCTTTAAGAAATATGGGCCGACTATGTATACCATGCTGCACAGTCAAATCGGATTAGTCATGTGACCAGTCTGATCTGACTGAGGCATATGACTCGAATCAAGCAATGTGTCGGCCCTTAAAGACCCAGTGACGCACTACGATTACGTTCCTTGGGATTTGGGTGTAGCTGTGACCCACATACAAATGTCCCCAACTTGAAATGGAGGCTGCTCTTTAAACTGATGTTTCGGTTTGAATTTGGGGACATTTATATGGGATTCAGACTTGGTCAAAGCAAGATTTCGTTCCAGTTATAAGAGAGAAAACCCGTGAAACCCGTGATTTTGACACGTGATCTGGTGGATCTTTAAGACTCCAGAAGGTCCATTGACCCAGTTAATTCATTCGTGCCCACAGTATACAGTGAGTTGACATTCCCTTCATTCGAGCTTTGATCACGTGCTATTATCTGTGCAGTGATTGGCACGAGTGAATGGTTGTTCCATTCATTCCATTTCAAATGCTATGTTCTTTTTTATTTCATTATGCATGACATTCGTGTTTAAAGCTCTGATGTTGATGAGAGAAAGAGATAGAGAGAGAGAGAGAGAGAGAGGGGGGGGAGAGAGAGAGGGGGGGGGGGGAGACACAGCAAAGGAGAGATAATCAGTGAGAGAGGGGGACAGAGGCAAAGACAGATAAACAGACGCTGTGATACAGAGAAATGAACAATGTCAGAGACAGATTGATTTGATTGATTGATTGATTTAATTTAAAGTCTGTTCACAACAATGGTGATATTAGACTTAAATAAATCAATTAATTAAACAAACAAAAAATGAACAAAAAAGACAAAAACAAATATTGAATTAAAATGAGGGGAAAAGTGTGTGTGTGTGTGTGTGTGTGTGTGTGTGTGTGTGTGTGTGTGTGTGTGTGTGTGTGTGTGTGTGTGTGTGTACGTGTGTATGCGCGCGCGTGTGTGTGCGCGCGCGTATGCTTGCGAGTATGGTTATCAACAACAATACATTAATAAACCGTAAACTATTGAATCAATTATAACAAATGAACAATCTCAGAGCTGGACATGACCTTTGCAATGTCAATAATTTCAGGGCTGTAAATGATTGCTTTTAAAGGCCCTAAGTTTGCTATATTTATTTTAAAACTTTTGTATAGGGGAGTTAAAACTGGACATTCAAAAATAATATGATGAATAGACAGTGGGTGACCACAAGCGCATTCTACATCTTTGGAAAATTTGGTCTTCCATGAATTTAGGCGAAATGTGTAGATTAAACTAGACAAAGATCTTTGACATAATAACACTTTTGTTTTCGTAAGAAGATTTTTAATATTCAAACAGTTTTCTAATATTGAATTTATTTCATGTTTTTCCAGTTTCAGTGCACTATCTGGATGGTTTTTAAGGGCACCTTCTTTGGCTAATTTATCAGCTATTTCATTCCGATAAATGCCACAATGTGATGGAATCCAGCAAAACTCTACAAACAGTCCTTTAGCCATGATAGAATGTATCACGAATTTGATTAAAAAAATCATATCTCTCCTAATGTTTACATTCCAGTTTCGTAAGTGTAAACCACACTTTCAGACCTACACTAGTGGGGCAGCACAGTTACAGAAAGGGTGTCGGGTTCGGGGTAGATAGGTTAGGATTTCTTTAAAAAAGGTAGAAAGAGAAAAGAGATTTTAAGAAGAAATAATTGAAGAGGGTGAAGGAGTTCGGTAGACTTTCACAATGACGGATACACAATAAACCAAGAAGACAATTTGGAATTTCCACTCTTTAATCAATCTACTAAACTACAAAAAAGAAATAAAAGTAAAAGTAAAAGGTAAGTAAAAGAAAAGGAAACTAAATAAAAGGAAAAGGAAAAGGAATATAATAAAAGGACTCTAGCAACAATGCGACACACACATCCCAGGCTACAGACTTCAGAGTCTTCAGAGCAAGTTAAGACTTCTGCTGCTGGCCATACAAGAGAAAGCCTAGAACGCTTTCACGAAATATATAGCAAGCTTCTACCCACATTTAGCCCTCGGATCCTAATACCTAATCTCATTGGATATCTGACCAGGGGTTTGTTTCTGATTGGTCACTTTAACAAACAGTTTAATTTCATTGGCTTGAACATTTCACCTCTTTAGTAGGTTATAACATTTTTTATGGACAACGACAAACGCCCCATCTGTAAGACAGCCCTGGGCAGCTGGAGGAATGAACTGAAACATAGCTCCTAGCAAATCTTCCCAAACAAGTATGTGCTAAATCACTGAGGTTCCCATTTAACCTACCTCGAAGGCGAGGGTAGGGTGTGGGCACTTCACAATCACAAAGGCCAAGGTGATTAACGCTTTAACACAGATTTGGGCGTCCCTCTCCCCTCTGTGGACAGACAGACTGGAGCCTATTGTCCACTCGAACCGAACTTGTGACTCTGCTTAGATGAGAATTTCACATACCCTGGGGACACACGTGTCTATAGACCCGGGACAGACAAGGAAATAACCACACCCACATACAAACACACAAGTACAGACGCTTACGTGTTGCATAAACACGCACAACCGCATAAGCATAACTAGTACACTTTTTACAAGGATGTACATAAGCTATAAAGGACAGATTTAGAGTCAACACAAATCAAACAGTCATAAATTGCCATATTACCATCAGATATAAGGCCATAAGGATCGCATATCGTTCTGCAGTATATACAGACAAGTCGTTTCCTAAGCAAAATGATTTTCTAACTTTTAAATCAGGGATAACAAATCCAGCTCCTGTATAAGACTCTAAAACTGAGCCATCTGTGTAAATCTTAAGATGATGTCGATATGTCAGAGACAGACAAATTCACATAGAGACAGACATTCAAACTGAGAGACAAACAGACAGATAAAAGAATCGCACAATATCACATTTCGTTCTAACTTCAGAAATATAACCACAGTTGGCTCGAAATCAGAATTTCCTTCGAGTAAAGTGAACAAAGAGATAAAAACTAAAACAATGGAATAAAGAGATTGAACGAAATATGTTGACATGATGGATTGTAGAGGGTCATAAAGGCGACCTCGCCATGGTTTATCGTAATTTGCGATAATCTTCGAAAGAAAAAACCAAAACGATTTCGTAACGTATCAGTCATTCACAGAGGGGTTCGCGCTTTTTGACTATCAGACATTCGCACATTTTGCATACAGAAAGTGTTCGCGCTTTTGGTATGCTCGCTCAAACTGACGGTTGCGAGATACCGTGGCGCTACATTCCATTTGTCTTTGGTCTATACCTGCCGCATCATCGCTGTACTTGCCACGGTGTCCTCTGAAGCTGTTTTATGCGAATCCTGACCACGCCTTCTCTGTGGATGAATGGACAGGTGTCAGAAATTCACCTGTATTGGCTTGTCTGTCAGTAGTCGTACTATCATTAGGCCTTGTGCACATTAGACCCACAGTCCGCAAGTTCCGTACGGAAACTCCATACACTTATATAATACAATAAGCGGATGGGATTACGGATGGGTGTCCGCGTGTAATGGGCGCACTCGTTCATATTTCTTACTTCCTGATTTTGTTTTGCGGATTGCGCATGGGTTTCCGAGCGGAACTTGCGCGTATATGTACACAGCCTTACACCCTAATGCATGCGTTCATTGTGCTCCTTTCACTCTTTTTCTCCTTCTTCTGATTGGGGATGTTTATCCTGCCCCACGCCCAAAGTCTTCGTTTAGACTGTTATTGGCGCACAGGATGCATGCTTTGTGAGTTCGTGTCATCCATTCCACCGGCACAACACGGCCTACTCCTACTGAATAGTGGAATGGGCTTTAACATGCGCGCAAGATCTTGTGCGTGCGTTCGCACACGGGACCTCAGTTTTAGGTCTTATCCGAAGGACCAGGAAATAGGAGTAAAGTATCTGTACCAAGGATGCAACACCGTGACCAGCCGGGTTCGAGCGGCGACTCTAACCAACCGGCGCCTCTTGTGTGCAAAAGACAAACAAACCACCTTAAGCAAACATGGCTCCTTTTTCAGATTTGAAAACAACAAAATGAAATCTACAACATTTTCATATAAATACAATGTCCTTCTTTTCCCCGCATAAATGTGTTCATCTAACTCCGGGTTACTGGTTATTAGTACCAGCACCTGCTGCATTTCCCCCTTTATGGCACAACTGTTTAATGCACGAAAGATGCGATGATGGACCTGCTTGAATTTTCTTAAGTTTAAAACAAACAACGAACTTAACCCTTTCACCGACAGCAATTTTCAGCCAGAAATTTCTGTCAAAATTACCTGGGTGAAGAAAAGTTGGCATCTGCAATAATGTGAATCCCCCTGTGACTTGTATCAATTTAGGTCTGTCCTTGTCTCCCAAAATTAACAACATAAGGTCCTTGGATAACATATCCTAATTTCATGCCTTTCAGTGTGGTGCATCAATGTGACTGGCGGTGATATGACATGGTATCAATTTAGGTCTGTCCTTGTCTCCCAAAATTAACAACATAAGGTCCTTGGATAACATATCCTAATTTCATGCCTTTCAGTGTGGTGCATCAATGTGACTGGCGGTGATATGACATGGTATCAATTCAGGTCTGTCCTTGTCTCCCAACAATAACAGCATAAGGTCCTTGGATAACATATCCTAATTTCATGCCTTGTAGTGACGTGGATGCTAAATGAGTGTGGCGCATAAATGTGACATTGGCGGTGAACGGGTTAATATAATTAACTTCTCGAACACTGTCAACAGGGTTTTACACGTGTTGAATTTGATTGGGAGAGCTCAATGACCCCTGCCAGCGATCAACGAAACTGTCTTGAATTTCACACAAAGGAGGGACAAAAGAGAGCAAACAAGATAGAACGGTGGTGGATTCCTGAAGGAAACATATTCATAATAATCAAGCAGTTGAAGTAAATAATAAGAACAATTGAATTTAGAAGAAAACATTGAATGTAACAGCAATTTTATGTATATTTCTTTGGATGTTAATAATTATGTATAATGTGTATGTTATACAAAATGTGTTTGATAATAAAATGTATTTATGCACATTCAATGATAAAAAAAAGTTCATTAAAAAAAAGAACAATTGAATTTATGGAAACAATCACTTTGCTTTTTAGGTCAACCTTTTATGCATACGCAACAATGTCGCATGTTGTTTTCGAACAATTGAATTTATGGAAACAATCACCTTCCTTTTTAGGTCAACCTTTTATGCATACGCAAAAATGTCGCATATTGTTTTCATCTTGCCCTCATCGAAAAAAACCCAACCAACCCTGGTGGCCGTCAGAATGTGGAAGGCACGTCCTGACCACTGACCATTGCTAAGCAGCCCATCAAAAGGCAGACAGGACGAGCGCCAGACGTCACTGACAAGAGGGCAGCTGATTGCCAGAGTAATCCAAGGTCTTATCGAGCCCTAAACATGGTAATGCGCCTTCCTTCTCTCCAATGCATACCAATGAGCTACCCACTATTCACCTTGGCATCCTAGGAAAATAGTTCTTACCAGTTCATTCTTTTTGCGTGTGTGGGTTCCTACGCTTTACCTTTCGTTCCACATACCTCTCCAGCTCTCTTACAACATGTCCTTTGCTCTTTCCTCTTCATAGTACCCAACAGAAGAGTAACCGCTCGCCGCCCATTTCTGCCGTGAATACTGGGCATTTGGGGACTACATTCAAAGCGACTGAGCATAAAGTGATGTACTGTTAGCTCTTCTTATTCTTGTGCTCCATTTTGCAAAACAAGGAGAGTCTAGATGTTTGTATCACAGTTTGCTAAGTTGTATTTTAAGAAAGTAGACACAAACCCTAAACGTCAAACTCTCCAGATCCGTCGCTACATTTGTCCACTTATATTACTCCTGGTGCTGTTTCGTTCTCCTTCTTCTTCATTGTTATGTGATGAAGAAACTAATAGAATAGAATGAGACAACGTAATGCTTATCAATAAAGGGTATTTAATATTCCATGCTATGCTTAGCACGATCGCTGTATCTTACAAGAATAATAGTCAAACAAGCCCAATTATGAAAACAAAACGCCCGAACCCGATTATTTAGGTTTTAGTTTCCTTCCGCCTTTTTCTACCTTCAAGGACATGACCCGGGCAACAAGCAGGATTTTGAAGTAAATCATCACTACTGACATAGTCTATATTGTCTGTTCACAGTAGAACAACACGGCTTTCTGTACAGATATGCTTAGAGTACGAAAGAAGCACACACTATACATAGAGTACTAACAGGTCTGCGCGTTGGTTGGGTACATGCGATTTTTTCGTGCATGCGATTTTTTCACTTTGTGACTGATGAGGAAGGAAAGGGAGGAGGGTGGGGGTAAAGTTGGACCAATTGACAACTTTTTTGTTGCCACTGGGTTTAATGTGTTTTATTTCGTAAGGCCTAGTGCAAAGTGAGAGGAAAAATCCCCTGTACCCAGGTTCGAACTCTGGTTTGCTTGACACGAGGCGAACGCGTTACCACTGTGCCACTCTGCACTCCAATACATACGTCCCACTTTCGCAATTAGTGCTCCATGAATGCATGTCAGTCAATAATCAACTAAGTACTAAATGAATAAGTCTTTTTTCCAGAACTTGGCTATGTTTGTCGCTTTTCTTTTGATAAAACAAAAAGAGCGAAACAAAGACCCTGTTCTGTTCTCCTCCACGACCTTAAAAGACCCTCTCCACCCATGAATGAAAATCACGGATTTCACGCGATTCTCTCTCTCGCTGGTAAGAAATCTTATTTGACCAGGCTTGACTCCCATACAAATGCCCCCAAGTTGAAAACGAGACAGAGACTTTGAAGAGCAGCCTCATTTTGAACTTGTATGTGGGTCACACCTACCCATAAACAAAACCAAGGGACTTACATCTGCTGTGTCAGTGGGTCTTTAACCATTTCGAGCACCGTCTTCCCCCTCCAAATAGTCACGATATAATTATATAGCCAGCCAGTTCCTTCATTCCTGGACCTCTCTCAAGCCCTGTCCTCCAAATAGTCACGATATAATTATATAGCCAGCCAGTTCCTTCATTCCTGGACCTCTCTCAAGCCCTGTCCTCCAAATAGTCACGATATAATTATATAGCCAGCCAGTTCCTTCATTTCTGGACCTCTCTCAAGCCCTGTCCTCCAAATAGTCACGATATAATTATATAGCCAGCCAGTTCCTTCATTCCTGGACCTCTCTCAAGCCCTTTCCTCCAAATAGTCACGATATAATTATATAGCCAGCCAGTTCCTTCATTTCTGGACCTCTCTCAAGCCCTGTCCTCCAAATAGTCACGATATGATTATATAGCCAGCCAGTTCCTTCATTCCTGGACCTCTCTCAAGCCCTGTCCTCCAAATAGTCACGATATAATTATATAGCCAGCCAGTTCCTTCATTTCTGGACCTCTCTCAAGCCCTGTCCTCCAAATAGTCACGATATAATTATATAGCCAGCCAGTTCCTTCATTCCTGGACCTCTCTCAAGCCCTTTCCTCCAAATAGTCACGATATAATTATATAGCCAGCCAGTTCCTTCATTCCTGGACCTCTCTCAAGCCCTTTCCTCCACCAAACCTCGCATACTGATAATTATCTGCCCCTGTCTCATGCACTGGGACGCGTGCGCCACCTACATAAGATTATCGCCCTTGCCTGTCATGAAGTAGCAATATACAGCCATAGAAAATTATCTGCCCCCGACTCGTCACTAGGTGATATGGTCATTTCAGGTATAAAATTATCGCCCTTTCGTGTCGGCAAGAAGGAGCCTAAAGCCCCATTCAATATAATTTAGTCCATCCTCATGTTTCCGACCCTCAATTTCAAAGTCTGCTTCTGTCAGTGTTATGAAAATAATCACAGGCTGTTCCTAACCCTATCCCTTTCCCATTATTGGCAGAATGTTGCTTCTGAGTGAACATTGTTTTAGCGAAAAATTTGAGGGGAGAGTGTGACTAAAACTTGGTAGCCCAGAATTCTATGACGTATGTCCATCCACTTTGCCCTGGACTTCCCCAAACCTTTGTCCTTTTTCTTCTTACTTTATTGTCCACGATTAATGTGGTCAAAACCGAACCTTTACTTTTTTGTTCGTCGATGGAGGTTCGTTCACCCAAACAAAGTATTCTGAATCAAAACGTTTGTCTTAAAGACACACTGGCCCACAACGATTAAGTCCCTTGGTTTTTCTGGGTAGCTGTGACCCATATGCAAATGCCCCCAACTTGAAATTGAGGCTGTTCTTTAAAATGATGTTTCGTTTTCAATTTGGGGGCATTTGTATGGGAGTAAAACCTGGTCAAAACAAGATTTCTTACCAGCTATAAGAGGGAAAGCACGTGAAACCTGTGATTTTGACACGTGATCAGGTGGATCTTTCAAACACATAGCCATTCCGGATGGGTGTTATAATCTTGTCAAGTTGTGTATTACTGACGTGGTAGCAATCCTGAGAAGACCGTTGTTGTTGAAAGGACTACAAACAACATGGAGTAAATGAGGAATTAACAGATTATAGCTACAGTCTGCGGTGTTTAGTCATTTGATATATGATTAGCACAATGTTTTGCCACAATTGCGTTTTGTCTGTGACAGTGTTTTTGTTTTTTTAAATCAAAAGTGAAATTGAATCATGTTATTTATTTAGTAGGCTATTGCATGGCCACTTGTGCCCGTTACTCAAATGGCTTTTATCATTGGTTGACATAGGCTGTAGTAGGGGCCAACAGTAACAGGAGAGCTGTACAATAGATGATGTTCTACAGTAATTGAAAATCATGGTAGTGTAGTCTCTTGTGGAAGACTATGACTCTCGAACGAGGGGGCCCTTGCACCGGCTCTGGTGCTGCAGCCAAAGGGATGGGCTGGCCTTTGGGGACCTTCCTCAACGCCGGCTGTGTCCTCAAATCCCTTTGGCCGAGAGAGTGGGGATGTACCCTGGGTAAGGCATCTCCACTATAAACAAATTATCGCACAGCCCGCCAGAATAGTATCTGTGTCACAGTTTGGTTGCACTGTGACAGTGCTTTCTAGTTTTACATTTATCACTGGTTTTTGTTCTCCCCCCCTTTCCTTCGGGTATTTGCTTACCAAGTAGCGAGTTGTAAATTGTCTGCAGAAACCCGTGTAGTTTGTGTGTTGATGACAATAAAGTTTGACTACATTTCGCGACCCACGTGGAATGCGGTGTTATAAACCGCTTTGATGGCTTTGTCTTTTGCCTGCGTGTGTGAGTTTCTGTTTCTTAGATTTGATTCCGTTTGGGCTAAAGCTAAAATAAGTTAGTTCGAATTTGTCATCGGTGGGAGAAGGAGCCTGAAGGGAAAAAGCTCCATGCTTCGTTGCTTGGAGACTTTGGTCTTCGCTGACCCAGCCTGGGCGATACGACTTCGTTGATCGTATGAAGAAGAAGAGAGAAGGAAGAGTGGGAACGGAAGGGAACAACCGGAGAACTCCCTTGGACAAGTTCAACTCCTGTCAACCGGCGGCTTTGTATATAATTTGCAAGTTTACCTACCTTTTACTGGGAGGATGTCCCAAGTAGCCACGCGGACGAACAGGTTCACCAGCTGTTGAGCTGAACATTTCTTCCCGGACTGGACGATTCCCGGAAGTGCTTCTGTCCGGGCTACCAATTTCGCCGGATGCGGGTGCCGAACAACCTCCTCGAGCCACGAGGCGAATCCTGCATCTGAGGAGAGGGCTTCCCCACGTCGAGCCTGACCGTTGGCTCCAGTGCCTTCACCGGGGAGTGTGGTGGGGAACGGTCTCCCTCCCTTTGACTACCTCTGTGTTTTCCGGTGGTGCAACGACTACAACACGGACAGATTGAGAACATTCGCACGTCACCGCATGTGACCATCAGCTTTACAGCTAAGTGTGGAATGTGTGTGTGAGAGTGTCGGCGGTGCCTAACTGTCATTCTTCTGCTGTGCACGCTGGTTATTTATTGATTATGCATGTTTGAAATTAAGTAACTTTGATTTGATCTAGTGGGATAGGAGTTTGGGTATGGCTGGGAGGTGAGCCATGGGAAATTGCGCGTTAGATAGGCTATGCAATTGAAGTTGAAATATTTGTTTGAAATGTGGTGAAGGGCACAAGCGCACCAACACACAGCTTTGAAATGAAGTAAAAGTTGTCTTGTTTTGTAACCTTGGACTTGGTGTGGTTTGAGTGTGAATGGGAGTAAGTATACAGACGCTCAAAATAGAACCGTCATATCACTAGCAACGTTACAATCTGCCCCCTCTGCTATCTGGCAGTCATTGTCGGAAACGACAGACTAGCACACATGCATACAGCATGGCCACTATGATTACCCACACAATGAAACATTGATAACGAAAAAAAAACCTGACGTTCATCTGCAGGTTTGTGTATGTTGTACCAAAGTAAGCATACATCGATTTGTCCAACTAGAACATAAAAAACCCCACAGATATAAATGACACGAACAAAAACAAACAAACAAATAAACAGCAAGAGCAGCAACAAAAACATCACCGCCATCACCCCCACCACCATCGCATACATTCGGGTATGGTGAATATTGCAGAACATTTCCAAAAAGGGTTTAGACATTGACTATTTCAAAACTTATACAAACAAATGAACGAACGAAGACAAAGATAAAAACCCCAAATCACCCGCAGTGTGTTTTGTATATATTAACATCATATAGTAAAAAGCCAACTGTCCGTCCGTGTGTGTGTGTCTGTGTGTCTGAAACACAAAACGGGCCTTATAACTCCGCCGTTTTTCGACCGAATCGCTTCAAATTTGCTGTGAGCCCTAACGGGGCGATGGCAACGGCAACCGAGGCGGCCGTGTCATTTGCGCGGTTCGGCAAATGCGCGAAACGCGCATCCGCCGACCTCTCGGCGCCCGTATCTCTGGTGTGTCTGGACCGATGGCTTTCGAATTTGGCAGGAAGATGACTGGGGAC
>CM065683.1:70556277-70561277 GCA_017654935.2 Phymorhynchus buccinoides
TGAAGCAAACCGTAATAATAATGTAACGCGAAGACTCAGACTGGTCATTTAGTTATTATCCCAAACCACATGCAAACCTCACGCAGAGTGAAAAACCACAACCTTCCAAACAGACAGACAAACAAACAAATAAACAAACAAACAGACAGAAGCAAAATGCAGCTGAGAAAGTGAAGTTATGTTATTTATAGCCCCCGTCGACAACTAAGGTCACGTCAGAGCTGTCACCACGTTAACAAATCTGACCACGCAATTACCACTGATTATTACATTAACAAACGAAACATTAAGTGAAGACCACTAATCTGTTGGGCTCTAAATTAAAAACACACACAGCAAAACTCTGGTTGCTGTAAGTGTCGACGAATCATCCGATAAACGTACAACGCAAGAGTATCTAACATCGCGCGTTATTTTGTAGATCGACTGTTTACCGCATGCAGCAAACGAACAGATTCCTGCCGTGCATTGTTGCTGTACTCCCACGCCCTGTCTTAAGCAGCTGCCCCCCTCCCCCCCCCCCCCACTCTCCTCTTCTCTTCAGCAGCCCACCTTCCTAATTTCCCTTTGCATTCACTGTCTGCCCATGACGCCTTCTCGGCTCCCCTTTAAGATAGGGCTGTAATCATCAGCGCTGGATGGAATCCGACAGATCAATATGTTACACGGAGTGGGGAAGGCATCTCCAGTCAAGCTATTTAGGTAGAACAAAGACGTGATGGAATTGGAGGAGGTTTGCTTATTGATATGGGGGTGGGGATGGGGGTAAGTAAAAAGATGAGTTGGAGAAAATCACCGTGAAGAAGATTTTAAGTCTAGAAAGATATTTTTTGCGGAATGCTAGAAGAAAGCAACCCGAAAACAGTTAATAATTGTTTACAGGTTCATATCTGGAATGCATTTATAGAGAGCAAACCTACACTAAGAGAAAAACCAAGCCCTGACAATTTTAATCTAGTTAACAATAGCAGCAACAACAATAACAGCAAGCAACAAGTAGAAGAAGACTAACAGCCCCATCTCTCTGGACCACCCGCTCTAACTTGGCCCCTGTCGTCTGTCTTCGCCACTGCATCTCTGCATGACGTCCAGGACCACCCTCTCCGCCCCATCCCTGCTAGGAGACGTCTCCCTAATCAACTGCTGGAGGTCCAGGACCAGGCTCTCCGCCCCATCCCTGCTAGGAGACGTCTCCCTAATCAGCTGCTGGAGGTCCAGGACCAGGCTCTCCGCCCCATCCCTGCTAGGAGACGTCTCCCTAATCAGCTGCTGGAGGTCCAGGACCAGGCTCTCCGCCCCATCCCTGCTAGGAGACGTCTCCCTAATCAGCTGCTGGAGGTCCAGGACCAGGCTCTCCGCCCCATCCCTGCTAGGAGACGTCTCCCTAATCAGCTGCTGGAGGTCCAGGACCAGGCTCTCCGCCCTATCCCTGCTAGGAGACGTCTCCCTAATCAGCTGCTGCAGGTCCCGGACCAGGCTCTCCGCCCTATCCCTGCTAGGAGACGTCTCCCTAATCAGCTGCTGGAGGTCCCGGACCAGTCTCTCCGCCCTATCCCTGCTAGGAGACGTCTCCCTAATCAGCTGCTGGAGGTCCCGGACCAGTCTCTCCGCCCTATCCCTGGTAGGAGATGTCTCCCTAATCAGCTGCTGGAGCCATGAGGGCCGGATGGAAGTCGACAAATCAATAGCGAGTACCCCATGGGGATACCAGGGGGGGAGGGTCTTCATAAAGTAGTCCCCCAACCTTCTGGAAGTTCTGTGCTTGTAATTTCCTCTATTCTGCCACTCTTTGACTCTGTCTTTTCCCTTTGCTTTCTATCATCTACTATCTTTCTGACTTATTGGCTCATTCACATGCCTTTATGTAAAACAAAATCTTCCAAATATTTTTTTTCCTTTGAGCTCCTCCGAAATCGGAATGCGTCGGCTCTGCGCAGAGAGGAGACCAGTGAAAACTGAAAACCGGACACGTACGTACCTTGGCCATATGGCCAGGAAACGCAGAAGAAGAAGAAGAAGAAGAAGAAGAAGAAGAAGAAGAAACATATGGAGTGACGGCATCCCAACCCTTCAAGCTGAAGAGAAGACAGTGGGAGGGAAACCACAGAGGACATGTGGTGAAAGGATGGGCGTAAGATTAAGGGGCGAAGGGAAAATAGGGGGTGGGGGTGGGGGGTGGGGATGAAGGAAGGAGAAGGAAGAGGTGGGTGTGTCTACTGCTCGAGGAAACACGGCTGGAATGAATGGAAACATGTTGCCGGCAGTCAGCCTGATGGAAGAATGGTGATGCTTGCTACTCGTGCTTTCCTTTATCCCGTGAGGTTTTATGTTATGTATAATTGTTCTAGTCTGTCTGAGGTCTCTTCTTTTTTCTCTATACTTGCCCATTCTGAACATCTTAGTATTGCTCGAAAATAAGTACACTGGTGCCAAAACGTTAAGCACCCCTTTACAAAACAATGCACACTATTTAATATGATTGGCACATATCAGTGTGTAAATCAATACAAATGTAGCCTTGAATTACCAACTTGAATGACTAATTTCACTTTGTTTACATGCAAATTACGTTATGGGTAATGCCCAAACTAATGTTATGGGTTGCTTAACTTTTTGGCTCCAGTTTAGCTCTTTCTTTTTGCCCTTCCTAACTGTACTTCCGGAGAATCGAACTGCGCAATTTGTTAAAGAAGCTTCAAAGATGTAAAGAGCTCTGACTGTCCCCGTATTTCTGGAACAAGTTTGGATGCAGGGATTTCTTTTGCACCCTACCCTAATGCCAGCCACGCTTCTGTCCTGAAAAAGCAAAAACACACTTATTATCTGGAGGTCATGATAACGAACAAACCACACCACAGCTAGCCAGTGTGTTACACGTGTTTGTGAAAAACCAGTCTGTAGTTTGGGGAAGGTGCCCAAAGATCAACTACAGTGAAACCTCCTTTATAAGACCCCCCCGTTATAAGACTCCTTCCCACTTAAGACCTGCTTCTCTGAGACATTGGCCTTCTTTGTAAATATTAAAATGACCTCCCTTATACAACTCCCTCCCATTTAAGACTCATTTGGATGACGTTTGAAGGTGTTATAAGGGAGGTTCCCCTGTATGCCCCTTAGGCTGCAGCACTAAAGAGTCAGATATTAGGTATTAGGTACTTTATAGTCACAGAGACGTCTCTGTGAAATTCGGGTTGCTCCCACCTGGAGAGCGCGTCGCAGCCAGAGGCGCGCCACCCAATTGTTTTACTTTTGTTTTTGCATGCGATTTTTGTGTGACTGGTGAAGAAAAAAAGGGGTGTGTGGTAACTTTTGACCAAATGACAACTTTTTCGTTGCCACTGGGTTTAACGTGTGCTAAGTGCATGGGCACACGGGACCTCGGTTTATCGTCTCATCCGAAAGACTCCACGTTCAGACCGTAAGGCCTAGTGCAAAGTGAGAGGAACAAATTCCCTGTACCCAGGTTCGAGCTCGGGTTTACTTGACACGAAGCGAACGCGTTACCTCTGTGCCACTCTACACCGTGTGTGCTGATGCCCCCTTGTTTGAGAGTCCGAGCTTTGTGCAAAAGACTGAACTGTACTATGATTATCCGGTACAGATTTGTTTTCCATGACCATCATTTATTGCACTCCGTGTATTGATCAGCTCTCACTTTGCTATTGGCCGCCAATTAATGTAATGTTAACCAATGTTCAAAGCTGTTTGAGTACTACTACAAATCCCACTATGTATGCGGGCTGCTAGGTCCTATGGACTAAAAGGCAGATTTGCCAATAACAAAATATAAAAACCTCTCAGCTGTGCAAAAGTTCAAACAAAAATGAAAGGACAATGAAGAGGCCGCGAGGCCTAATGTCATAACTACCTGACCTAACCTGACCTGACCTTGATGCACTGTCTCTATCCCTTTCTTAACTAAGGCGCACTTCCTCATTTGTATCATATTCATTTCGTTTTAATCGATTTCGTTTTCAATCCTTCCTTCTTCCTGTTACCTACACCATTGTAGCGTCCCTTCATTGTTGAAGGCCTTGTCCGACGATGCTTCCTCTCGCATGCCCCTGCTAGCTCTGTCACGCTGTGAGAATGGGTCAACACTCTAGAGAAAGAGCGAGTGATTGCATCGTCGGACTGAGCCTTTAGACAGTGCCAGGCACTTCGATATGTGCGCCTTGTGCGCATTAGATCCGCATTCCGCAGGTTCCGTACGGAAACCCCATACACGTATATAATAAGAAATAAGCGGATGGATTACGCATGGGTTTCCGCGTGTACTGGGCGCACGTTTTCATATTTCTTACTTCCAGATTTTTTGGCAGATTGCGCATGGATTTCCGCGCGGAACTTGCGCGTATCTGCAACACAGTCTAAGACTTAAAAGTTTTTATTAAAAAATGGTTTTTTTCCAGGAGAAAGAAAACAACGTAGATGACAAAAACCCCTTTAGAAGCAAGAAATTAACATGCAAATGAAAAAGAGATTCCATTTACTTCTTGGCAAAATATACCAATAATAATTGATCAAAGGCAACCATACACTGTCTGTCTGCTGCCAAAAATACAGAATGTGCGAGTGTGTTATGAGTGAGTGAGTGAGTGTGTGTATGTGTGTGTGAGAGTGAGTGTGTGTGTGTGTGTGTGTGTGTGTGTGTGTGTGTGTGTGTGTGTGTGTGTGTGTGTGTGTGTGTGTGTGTGTGTGTGTGTGAATGTGTTTGCGTGTGCGTGCGTGTGTGTGTGTGCGTATGTATGTGTGTGTGAGTGAGTACGTACATACGCACGCGCGAGTGTATGTATGTGTATGCGTGTGTCAGAGAGTCTGCTACTTCATTTCTATTCTGTCTGTAATGTGTCTTCCATAACTTTTTCTCAGCTGTTCTTACCCTACCAAACAAACCCTTCTAAACTTACATACAATTCATTATTTCCCATGACGCTGTAATCAACCCGTCTTAATTACACAGCATTGCAATAATTGTAATAAAACCTTTTTCACCTCTG
>CM065683.1:70566277-70573777 GCA_017654935.2 Phymorhynchus buccinoides
TGATCTAATTGACTCAGGTGGGCAGAAATGTACAGTTGATTGTCATCAGAAAAGCTATGATGTAGAATAGAATGCTGGTTGATGATGGCGGAGAGAGGTTGGGTATAAAGAACAAAAAGGATAGGGCCTAAGACTGAACCTTGGGGCACACCGAACTGAAGACCTTTTGGAAGAGATGGAGAACCATTGACAACAACTTTCTGTGTGCGATCAGAGAGGTAGGAAGAAAACCAGGAAAGAACAGCCCCAGATAGACCAAAGGAGGTGTGAAGTCTAGAAATGAGGATGGAGTGGTCGATAGTGTCAAACGCTGCAGAAAGATCAAGGAGAGAGAGAAGAGAAACCTTGTTTTCATCCAAGGCAGTGAGCAGTGATTAAGAAATCCCTTATCCATAACTTAATTGTTTTGGTTTTTGTCAACACTTGCCAGATTAAAATGCTATTTAGGTTACTTAAATAAACACCTTCAAAAGCAATTTTCTTCGTTTTAACATGCATTGTAAGTTGAAATTATGTTAGTAATCCAATTTGCAGAGATACGAGTTTTAAATCATCAAAATCTGCAGTAGCTAACTCATGCAATCCTTAACTTATTCATCCATGACTTATTGAATTTGGGGGTAGAGGGGTAAAAGGACACCACAAGTGTTTGTAGAAATCATTTATTACCGTCTTGTACAGAAATATGATTATTATGCTCTCAAATTGTGTACAAGGTACGGTTAGTTAGACGCACGAGAGTGATAAAGTAAACAAGGCTGGAATTTGAACTTGCTAAGCTTTTTCGATGACTGTCTACATCATAATAGAAAGAAAAGGAGAGCAACTAAATATTGATACCAAGACAACGGACCTACAATGTATCACTCTGACTCTTCTTACCTCCCCCAATCACGACAATCACCAGGCTCACCTCTTAAGCTTCACCAGGCCTGTATGTACGTTCCATATTGAACTTATCTGAGAGTCTCGTCCATTTTAGCTCTCCTCCCGGGGGGCAGTGAGTGGATACCTCGTGCCTCCATACGGAGAGCTGGACGAACCCGCCCCCTCCACGAGTCTCTCCCCGTGGGGATACCGGGGGGACTTAAGTTCCGCCACCTTCTGGAAGTTCTGTGCGTGTTACTTCCTCTCACCTGCCACTCTCTTTGACTCTGCCTTTTCCCTTTGCTTTCTATCATCTAGTATCTTTCTGACCTATTTTCCTGCCTTTTATTCCAACAAAATCTTCCAAATAATTTTTCTTATTTGGTCTCCTCCGAAATCGGAATGCGTCGATGGTACGCAGCAGGAAAACAAGTGAAAGCTGAAAACGGACACATACGTACCTCGTCCATTATGGCCATATGGTCTGGGAATGCAGAAGAAGAAACTCCCCTCCACTCCCCTCCCTCTTGCCCCCATACGCCCTATTCGAGTAATAATATATATGTTAGTAATGAGGTGGCTGAGTCTGAGAGCCGGATGGAAGCGGACAGATCAATAACTTTACCCAGAGAAAAGACATCTCAGTTCCTGCTATTTCAGCAGCACAAAGGAGAGGGGAGGGAGAGAGAGGGGGAGGGAGAGAGAGGAGGGAGAGAGGGGAGGGAGAGAGAGGGGAGAGGAGAGAGGGGAGGGAGAGAGGGAGAGGGGGGGGAGAGAGGGAGGGAGAGAGGGGAGGGAGAGAGGGGAGGGAGAGAGGGGATGCTTATGGAGGAACCAGGAGAAGAATGAAAATACAATGACTTGAGAGAAAACAGGGAGAATATGGGAGAAAAAAAGGGCGGCATTCGGATAAAGAGGTGGAATGGAAGGCAGGGGCGGAAGGCAGGGGCGGAAGGCAGGGGCGGACCAAATGATTCGCAAGGGGAGGGGGGGGGGGGGGGGGTCCGCGCGGAGTCCAGGGAGTAAGTTGCAGTCCTGGGTTAAGATGTAGTGGCCTTGTGGGGGCCCACGAAGCCCCCGGAAAAGTGTGCAATTTAGTGATGATTAAAGAAAATATTGAGCCATGTTCTTACTTTTTACCTCGTATAAGGTACATGCTTGAGACAAGGGGGGTGGGACGGAAACCCTACCCCCCCCCCCCCCTAGATCCGTCCCTGGGAGGAAGAAATGGAGGATGAAGTAGAGAAGAGGGAAGAGGAGAAAGAGAAATCATGGGACGAGAAGGATCATGGATGTGACAGTATTTTGCTAAAAAGAATGATCGTTTTAGCTAGAAGTGTGTGTGTGATCGGAAACTGAAGAATCGTTTAAAGTCCCAGAGCTTCAGACTGTTTTCCAGCTTCGTGGGTCACATGACCCCCGACCACAGGAAATGAGGGGTCAGTTTCTACATGTATAGGCCAGTAATGTGTCACTGTAGTACTATGCTAAGCCTACACTTTGGTGCAGACTTCGTGGGTCACATGACCCCCGATCACAGGAAATGAGGGGTCAGTTTCTACATGCATGGGCCAGTAATGTGTCACTGTAGTACTATGCTAAGCCTACACTTTGGTGCAGAATTCGTGGGTCACATGACCCCCGATCACAGGAAATGAGGGGTCAGTTTCTACATGTATGGGCCAGTAATGTGTCACTGTAGTACTATGCTAAGCCTACACTTTGGTGCAGACTTCGTGGGTCACATGACCCCCGATCACAGGAAATGAGGGGTCAGTTTCTACATGTATGGGCCAGTAATGTGTCACTGTAGTACTATGCTAAGCCTACACTTTGGTGCAGAATTCGTGGGTCACATGACCCCCGATCACAGGAAATGAGGGGTCAGTTTCTACATGCATGGGCCAGTAATGTGTCACTGTAGTACTATGCTAAGCCTACACTTTGGTTCAGACTTCGTGGGTCACATGACCCCCGATCACAGGAAATGAGGGGTCAGTTTCTACATGTATGGGCCAGTAATGTGTCACTGTAGTACTATGCTAAGCCTACACTTTGGTGCAGACTTCGTGGGTCACATGACCCCCGATCACAGGAAATGAGGGGTCAGTTTCTAAATGTATGGGCCAGTAATGTGTCACTGTAGTACTATGCTAAGCCTACACTTTGGTGCAGACTTCGTGGGTCATATGACCCCTGCCTGCACACAATGAGGGGTCAATATGGGTCATGGACCCGGGACCCTGACAATCTTATGCTCTGAACGTTCCTCCATTTCAAACGTTTGGTTTGTGCCCTATCCGTGTTCCAGCCCACCAGTTCGGCTGTCCGCTTCCCTAAATTAATCCCTTAATTCCGCTATAAAAATCTTCTTAATAAATAAAAATAAAATAATTATCACTAAAGTGAAAATAGAATCTACTACGTTAGTGGATGCAAACAACAATCCACCTTACGGGCAAATTACTTCCACGATGGGTGTTTAAAGCCTTAAAATAATCCTGAATGTGAGTGAACATTAGTTTGAGATGCTTGTATGTAAAAGGGAATGTAGAGTTATAACAAGATAGAAAACAGATACACGTGCATAAACACAGACAAAGAAAAGCAAGAGACTAAAAAGAACAACAGCAAAGAACAATCAGAAAAAGAATGAAAACATAGAAAAACGAACGATCTTCAACAGCAAGTAAATTTGACTTACTGCAGCGAAAGCATGAATGCATTGCCACATGCAGGAGTTATATAAGAGCTAGGTGGATGAGCATACGAAAACAAATTGGGTATAATTCTGTCCCAAGTTTTTAAACCTAATTCTTTAAAATGTGTGCATACCCATTTAAGCATGAGTCTTCTTCTTCGTCGATCGCTCAGACGGAGAGGCCAATGGCCCGCACAAAAGCAGCAGTCGCCTGGAGATCTTTCAGGCTCCCATAGAGTTTTCCCCTCAGCGGTGTAGGGTCTGGCCACGTTGCTTGTCTGGGAACATCATGGAGTGGACAGTTCTGCAGGACATGTTCAGCATCCATGATGTCCCTCAGCGGTCTGGCAACGTTGCTTGTCTGGGAACATCATGGAGAGGACAGTTCTGCAGGACATGTTCAGCAGCCATGATGTCCCTCAGCGGTGTAGGGTCTGGCCACGTTGCTTGTCTGGAAACATCATGGAGTGGACAGTTCTGCAGGACATGTTCAGCATCCATGATGTCCCTCAGCGGTCTGGCCACGTTGCTTGTCTGGGAACATCATGGAGTGGACAGTTCTGCAGGACATGTTCAGCATCCATGATGTCCCTCAGCGGTCTGGCCACGTTGCTTGTCTGGGAACATCATGGAGTGGACAGTTCTGCAGGACATGTTCAGCATCCATGATGTCCCTCAGCGGTGTAGGGTCTGGCCACGTTGCTTGTCTGGGAACATCATGGAGTGGACAGTGCTGCAGGACATGTTCAGCATCCATGATGTCCCTCAGCGGTCTGGCCACGTTGCTTGTCTGGGAACATCATGGAGTGGACAGTTCTGCAGGACATGTTCAGCAGCCATGATGTCCCTCAGCGGTGTAGGGTCTGGCCACGTTGCTTGTCTGGGAACATCATGGAGTGGACAGTTCTGCAGGACATGTTCAGCAGCCATGATGTCCCTCAGCGGTGTAGGGTCTGGCCACGTTGCTTGTCTGGGAACATCATGGAGTGGACAGTTCTGCAGGACATGTTCAGCATCCATGATGTCCCTCAGCGGTGTAGGGTCTGGCCACGTTGCTTGTCTGGGAACATCATGGAGTGGACAGTGCTGCAGGACATGTTCAGCATCCATGATGTCCCTCAGCGGTGTAGGGTCTGGCCACGTTGCTTGTCTGGGAACATCATGGAGTGGACAGTTCTGCAGGACATGTTCAGCAGCCATGATGTCCCTCAGCGGTCTGGCCACGTTGCTTGTCTGGGAACATCATGGAGTGGACAGTTCTGCAGGACATGTTCAGCATCCATGATGTCCCTCAGCGGTCTGGCCACGTTGCTTGTCTGGGAACATCATGGAGAGGACAGTTCTGCAGGACATGTTCAGCAGCCATGATGTCCCTCAGCGGTCTGGCCACGTTGCTTGTCTGGGAACATCATGGAGTGGACAGTTCTGCAGGACATGTTCAGCAGCCATGATGTCCCTCAGCGGTCTGGCCACGTTGCTTGTCTGGGAACATCATGGAGTGGACAGTTCTGCAGGACATGTTCAGCATCCATGATGTCCCTCAGCGGTCTGGCCACGTTGCTTGTCTGGGAACATCATGGAGAGGACAGTTCTGCAGGACATGTTCAGCAGCCATGATGTCCCTCAGCGGTCTGGCCACGTTGCTTGTCTGGAAACATCATGGAGTGGACAGTACTGCAGGACATGTTCAGCATTCATGATGTGTGTTCCGCATTAAGCATGAGTCATAAGTTTCTTTATAGGCCATTGTACAAATGCGCATGAAAAACATGCTACAATCCAGTCCAGTTATGCAAAACGATGAATTCAAACGAACATAGGAAATACAATCCACGTTAACTTCAAAATTGAAAGGAAAGCGTGTAACGTAATTTCACAACTCTCCATTGTAGAAGAAGTGTGTGTGTGTTTGTGTGTGTGTGTGTGTGTGTGTGTGTGTGTGTGTGTGTGTCTTTGTGTGATTAATGTTCTCACTCCAACTGCTTTAATCGTGTAACGTGATCGTTTCCTATTGTCTGAATGTATTATTGTGTGAATTGTATTTGCCACTAAAGATTCGTGGTTTTCGTGTACCTGGCTGACTTCTACATCCATCTAAATCGCTTTAGAAAGTTTGTTTATTTATGCTTTAAGGATGCAAAACAGACACATACACAAGCAGAATAAAGAAACAAATAAAGGTATATAACCACGCTCCTGCCAGACGCACCAACAATGGTGTGCGAGATGTAAGGATTCGTCCATCACATAGCGTGCATAATAAAGAAACAAAGCGCAACAAGAAATGTATGCAAACAACAAATGCGAAATCGCATGGAAAAAAAATGGGCGGCGCGCCTCTGGCTGTGACGTGCTCTCCAGGTGGGGAGCAACCCGAATTTCACAGAAACACCTCTGTGACTGTAAAGTACCAGTTATCGCATACCAAAATACCAAACAGATGAACAACGTTGACCTTTGTGCCTGTAGAAACGCATCTATCGCAGAGCGCGTGTAGCCAACAAAGCGAAACTAGAATGTTTCCCAATCGACAGATGAACAAAACAGCATAAGCACAAACAGATAAAATGTCTTTTTAAAATCTCTATAGGAAACAAAACACGTATAAGATTTTAAAAAGACATTTTATCTGTTTGTGCTTATGCTGTTTTGTTCATCAGGCACAAAGTTCATCTGTTTGGTATTTTGGTATGCGATAACTGGTACTTTATAGTCACAGAGGTGTTTCTGTGATATTCGGGTTGCTCCCACCTGGAGAGCGCGTCGCAGCCAGAGGCGCGCCGCCCATTTTTTTGTCATGCGATTTCGCATTTGTTGTTTGCATACATTTCTTGTTGCGCTGTGTTTCTTTATTATGCACGCTAATCTTGTAAATTTTACACAAGAATAAACGACCAAGAAAAGAAATACATATTAAAACGAATAAGGAAACAAATAGACAATTTTTAGCTTCATTTTTTTATTATTATATAAAGCAATACACTGATGCGATCGTTTTAAACAACAAAATCTGCCACATTGTAGCAGAAGAAGAAGAAGAAGAAGAGGGAGAAGAAGAAGAAGAAGAAGCAGTACCATTGGCATTCGATCTCTTCAAGCCATCCTGATGTGACCAAATCCCTCCAGTTCATGTAGCGCTACACAGCCGTACTCAGTCCGGTTGATCCCCATTACCGGATGGAGACAGACAGATCAATAACGTTACACGGTGAAGACAGGCAAGGTCCGTCAGAAAAACGAAGAGAAGACCAAGAAGGAGAGAAAACGGAAGGAAAAAACGAGCAAATATGTACTTTAGTAACCCCCCTCTTGGTCTTCTGAAGATATACAAATTTCAATCATAAAGTCTGCTTCTTTCAGTTTTACGAATATAATCATAGGCTGATTCCTTTTATAAAATTGCCAAAATTGTGCTTCTTACTGAACATTGTCTATGCAAAAATGTGAAAGAGGTGCTGTAACTAAAACACACGATAGCGAAAAAACGCTAGGTGAAGGATGAAGAAAGAGGCAGGGGAGGGTGTGTGTGTGTGTGGATGTAAATGACAAAAGAAAAACCCCTCAGAATCGAATGAGTTTGTACCTACTGCTGCAGGGAAAGTAGCCAGTAATGAATGAGAGGGGAAAAGGCGGACACGCAGATTCTGTGTCTGCCGAAAATAGAAGATGGAGCAGAGGAGTTTGCTAGGCACCGTCCCCAGTGTCATTGTCTGCTGCGCTGATGTCCTTTTGCCTTCTGATTCTATGATGATCTTCAAGGCGAAGTCTGAATTAGCTATGAAAAAAGATAAGAAATGTATCAGCGGATTATCTGAATGCGCTTGATTCAAGACTCATTTTTGAGTAGGGGAACAATTCCATGAGGACGCAGAGAGAGAGAGAGAGAGAGAGAGAGAGAGAGAGAGAGAGAGAGAGAGAGAGAGAGAGAGAGA